>PVIU01018760.1:0-38198 GCA_004026605.1 Ondatra zibethicus
CCCAACCAAAAAAAGCCCAGGACCAGATGCTTTTAATGCAGAATTCTACCAGAACTTCCAAGAAGAGCTAATACCTATACTCCTTAAGGTGTTTCACATAATAGAAACTGAAGGGTCATTACCAAACTCATTTTATGAAGCTACAATTACCCTGATACCAAAACCACACAGGGACGCAACCAAGAAAGAGAATTTTAGACCAATCTCACTCATGAACATCGATGCAAAAATTCTCAATAAAATAATGGCAAACAGAATCCAAGAACACATCAAAAAGATCATCCATTATGATCAAGTAGGCTTCATCCCACAGATGCAGGCCTGGTTCAACATACAGAAATCTAACAATGTAATCCATCATATAAATAAACTGAAAGAAAAAACCCATATGATCATTTCATTAGATGCTGAAAAAGCATTTGACAAAATTCAACACCCCTTTATGATAAAGGTCTTGGAGAGATTAGGGATACAAGGTTCATATCTAAGTATAATCAAAACAATATATAGCAAGCCAACAGCTACCATCAAATAATGAAGAGAAACTCAAAACGATTCCACTAAAATCAGGAACAAGACAGGGCTGTCCACTCTCCTCAAATATCTTTAATATAGTGCTTGAAGTTCTAGCAATAGCTATAAGTCAGAATAAGGAGATCATGGGGATTCAAATTGGAAAGGAAAAAGTCAAACTTTCGTTATTTGCAGATGATATGATAGTGTACATAAGTGACCCCAAAAACTCTACCAAAGAACTTCTACAGCTGATAAATACCTTCAGTGATGTGGCAGGATACAAAATCAACTCAAAAAAATCAGCAGTCCTCCTATACACAAAGGATAAAAAACAGAGAGGGAAATCAGAGAAACATCACTGTTCAAGATAGCCACAAATAGCATAAAGTATCTTGGGGTAACACTAACCAAGGAAGTAAAAGATCTAATGACAAGAATTTTAAGACCTTGAAAAAAGAAATTGAAGAGGATACCAGAAAATGGAAGAATCTCCCATGCTCCTGGATTGGTAGGATCAATATAGTAAAAATGGCAATTCTACCAAAGGCAATATAGATTCAATGCAATCCCCATCAAAATCCCAACAAAATTTTTCACAGACCTTGAGAGAAAAATAACTAAGTTTATATGGAAAAACAAAAAGCCCAGGATAGCCAAAACAATCCTATACAATAAAGGAACTTCCGGAGGCATTACCATCCCTGACATCAAACTCTATTACAGAACTACAGTAATGAAAACAGCTTGGTATTGGCATAAAAACAGAGATGTTGACCAATTGAATTGAATTGAAGACTTGAATATTAATCCACAAACCTATGAACACCTCATATTTGACAAAGAAGCTAAAAGTATACAATGGAAGAGTGAAAGCATTTTTAACAAATGGTAATGGCATAACTGGATGTCAACCTGTAGGAGAATGAAAATAGATCCTTATCTATCTCCATACACAAAACTCAAATCCAAATGGATTAAAGACCTCAAAATTAATCCAACCACACTTAACCTGATGGAAGAGAAAGTGGGAAGTACCCTGCAATACATGGGCACAGGAGACCACTTCCTATATAAAACCCCAGTGGCACAGACAATAAGAGCAACAATGAATAAGTGGGACCTCCTGAAACTGAGAAGCTTCTGTAAAGCAAAGGACACTGTCATTAAGACAAAAAGACATCCTACTGAATGGGAGAAGATCTTCACTGGCCCCACATCGGACAAAGGTCTGATCTCCCAAATATATAAAGAACCCAAGAAACTAGACATTAAAATGCTAAATTACCCAATTAAAAAAATGGGTTAATGATCTGAACAGAGAATTCTCAACAGAGGAAGTTCGAATGGCCAAAAGATACTTAAGGTCATATTCAACTTCCTTAGCAATCAGGGAAATGCAAATCAAAACAACTTTGAGATACCATCTTACACCTGTCAGAATGGCTAAAATCAAAAACACCAACGATTCCCTATGCTGGAGAGGATGTGGAGTAAGGGGAACTCTCATCCATTGCTGGTGGGAATGCAAACTTGTGCAACCACTTTGGAAATTAGTGTGGTGGTTTCTCAGGAAATTGGGAATCAACCCACCTCAGGATCCAGCAATACCACTTTTGGGATTATACCCAAGAGAAGTCCAATCATACTACAAAAGCATTTGTGCAACTATATTCATAGCAGCATTATTTATAATAGCCAGAACCTAGAAACAACCTAGGTGCCCCTCAATGGAGGAATGGATCAAGAAAGTGTGGATTATATACTCATTAGAATACTACTCAGCGGTAAAAAACAATGACATCTTGAATTTTGCATGCAAATGGATGGAAATAGAAAACGCTATCCTGAGTGAGGTAACCCAAACCCAGAAAGATGATTATGGTATGTACTCACTCATTAGTGTACCTTAGCCATAAATCAAAGGACACTAAGCTTTTAGCTTAAGCCCAGAGAAGCCTAAGAGCAAGGTGAACCCAAAGAAAGCATATACAGATCCTCCTGGAATGTGGAAGCCAACAAGATCATCAGGCAAAAGTTGGAAGCACGGGGGTGGGGATAGAAGTGGGGGGCAGAGAGGTAAGGGAAGGGGAGAGGTGGAAGGAGAAGGGAGAAGGATTGGGGAGAGCTTGGGGGAGTGGGAGATTGGAGATGGAGGAAAGGTGGATATTGGAGAAGATATATCTTATTCTCTTTAGGACTGGCAAGATACTTGGTCCTGGAGGGGATCCCAGGTGTCCACGGGGATGTCCCCAGCAAGGTATTTGGGCAGCAGAGGAGAGGGTGCTGGAACTAGCCTTGTCCCAGACTCACAATGATGAATATCTTGATCACCACCATAGAAATTTTGTCCCATGGATGGAGGTAGAGACAGAGACCCACATTCACATCAGAGCAATGGAATGAGCTTCCAAGGTCTAGTCAAAGGGCAGATGGTGGGAGAAGAGGAGCAAGGAATTTAGTAGCGTGAGGGGCTGGTCTACCCAATGAGACAGTGTGCGTGAACTAATGGGAGCGCACCAAATCCAGCTGGACTGGGACTGAACGAGCATATGATCAAACCAGACTCTCTGAATATGGCGGCCAATGGGGGCAGACCGAGAAGCCATCAACAATGTCACCAGGACCTATCTCTTCTGCATGTATTATATTTTTTGGAACCTAGTCTTTTTGGATACACATCTTCCTAGGACGGGATGGAGGGGGGTGGGCCTTAGACTTCCAACAGGGCAGCACCATGCCCTCTTTAAAGGAAGAAGGGGGAGGGAGAAAGGGTGGGGGGTAGTGGGAGAGGACTGGGAGAAAGGGAAGAAATGTAAAAATTTTTATTTTATTTTTTTGGAATGGAAAAAAAATTTAAAAAATGAAAAAGAAGAGAATATAAAAAAAGAAAAACCTTCCTCTTCAATCACAAATTGTAAATATTTAATCCATAATATAGGTACTACTATATCCTTAAAAAAAAAGAAAAAAAAAGAAAAAGAAAAGAATATATAAATAAATAAATAAATAAAATGGAAGAAAACAAAACAAAAAAAAACCCAAAAAAACAAAGGTCATTGAGCCTATAGTTCACAAAGCTAGAGAAGCCAAATAGCAAGGTGAACCCAAAGAAAAACATATATAGATCTTTCTGGAAATTGGAAGCAAAAAAAAATCACCAGGCAAAAGTACGGGGGTAGAGGTAGGGGTGAGGGTAAGCTTGAGGGAAGGGTAGAGGGGGAAGGAGAAGGCAGAAGGAAGGACTGGGGAGAGCTTGGGGGAGTGCGAGGGTGGAGATGGAGGAAGGGTGGATATTGGAGCAGGGAAGAAATATTTACATTAAGGGAGCCATTTTAGGGTTGGCAAGAGACTTGGCTCTAGAGGGGATCCCAGGTGTCCAAGGGGATGTCACCAGCTAGGTCCTTGGGCAGCAGAAGAGACGGTTCCTGAACTGGCCTTGTCCCATAGTCACGCTGATGAATATCTTGAATATCACCATAGAAATTTCATCTGATGGATGGAGATAGAGACAGAGACCCACATTCACATCAGAGAAATGGACTGAGCTCCCAAGGTCCAGTTGAAGAGCAGAAGGAAGGAGAAGATAAGCAAGGAAGTCAGGACCTTGAGGGGCTGGTCCACCCACTGAGACAGTAAGCCTGATCTAATGAGAGCCCACCAAATCCAGCTGTACCAGGACTGAACGAGTATGTGAACAAACCGGACTCTCTGAATGTGGCTGCCAATGGGGTCAGACTGAGAAACCATCATAATGACACTGGGTCCTGTCTCTTATGCATGTACTGGCTTTTTGGGACCCTAATCTATTTGGATGCACACCTTCCTAGGCTGTGATGAAGGGGGGAGGCCCTTGGACTTCCCACAGGGCATGGTACCCTGCCCTTTTGTAAGGAGGGAGGGGAAGGGAGGAGGGTTAGTGGGGAAGCGGGGGGAGGTAATGGGAAAAGGGGAGGAATTGTACCTTTTTGAATGGAAAATAAAAAATAAAATAAAATAAAATCACCCATATTGGAGAACCACAGACAGGAATAGTTGAGAGAAAGAAAAGTTATGTTTTAAATAATGCCTGCATCAATGAAAATCATGTTTTGTTTTTTTCTCTAATACCTTATTCATAAAGACAGATGACAATGTGATCACTTTCACTGAAAACTATTATTTCAACCAGTGGAAGGTGTCATCCTTAAGAAGGAATGACAACCAAGGCTGTGGATGACTAGACCCTATGGTATTTTCTACACGGTGCTAAATGTTCTACAATGCAAAAGCAGTTCTCATAACAAAAGACAGAACCTTATGGAGGATGAAACCATCCTAACCAATCCAGCTAGCAGCAACCCATTATCATATTCACGGGCATTACCAGGGATGACCTGGGCTAGAATGAAAGGGAATTTAATCTTTAACTGATGGTTTTTATGGTAAATACAGCAGTTGAAAAATGACTCTCCTAAACCTGCAGTATTTTATGTTTGGTCTTGACTTTCATTTGCAGTTAATATAATCATCTTGAAAAGTCCTATTGTCTGAAGATGTAGAAATACTTGTGGTGGAGTCTATACCACTGTTTAGATGGATAGAAGAGCCCTGATATTATTTTTCTATTCCATATGCAAATAAGGAAAGTGTGTAAGACTGTGTTGGGGGTGAATATGTGTGTTTTCTGTATCAAACATCACACAGTGTTACCAAGTTCGAAAGCTTTGAAAAGCTACATTAGTGTTGTTGTGAGCTAATTTATTTAGACATAGACATGAGCTGAATCTTTAGGTTCTGTTTTTCCTTATATTTCTTTATACAGGGTTGCATAATTCCTTGAATTACCTGAAAAGTGTGGGAGTTGATATCAAGAGAAACAAGTTTTATTTGAATGATTATATGAAAAAGTGTTGTGGCTGATGTTAGATATACAATGAATAGCAAGAAGGTGATTTTCTGAACAGCCGTGCACAAAGGCTCCTCAGAGATTATGCACACATTTTATTTTTTGAATAAAGCTCTACAGTATCTTACATTTTCCTGCCAATGGATTAGGAAAGTATAAACTTCCATCAAAAAAATGATTTTTCTTTTCTTACTGTATCCAACATATGGGAGGAAGATGACAGGAGAAAATAAGTCAAATACACAATATTGACTGTCAAACAGTGAAAATGCATAATTCTGTTTTCTGTGATATTGTGTTGGCATTATATAATTTAGTATTACACTGTTTATTGGGTGTTTGAATTGATAGGGTAAGTTTTATTGATATGTTTATTCACAGAAAATACATATAATTTTGAACAGCTAGGAAATAATAATAACATATTTGTCAGGACACACTCAAGAAAACTAGAATGACCAATATCATTGCATCTAAGTATGTGTTCCGTTTTGTCTTATTTTCCTTTTCCTTCCACAAGTGGTAATCAGTTCTGTCAAAATGGTTTTCATTTGATTTTGGTTTTGAATTTTATTGATAAAGTTGTAATAAACCCTATAAGAAAATCTTTGAAATATTAGCAGAATCATGCCTGAATGTTTCCAAGACTGCTTTTCCTTTGGCAGTTCTCAGTAGTTTATTGATCATTCTTACCAGAATCTATCTTTTGTTGGTGATCCTAATCAGTCTCCAGATTTGATAAAATATATTCAATACAGGGACTAATTTTTACAAGACTCTATGAATATCAAGAACCATGACATTTTCTTCTATTGAAAACTTGAGCATTCTAAGAATTATTGTTAACAGTACCTTTGATACTCCCACCAAAGTCCGATTCTCACCACAATGATTCACTGAATGACTCTAATAAATATTCATTGTGTTCAATTATTATTCATTTATTTTCATTTTTGTCCACATATTATAATACATATTTATTACATTATAATACCTTATTGTATCTATATATGGTACAATGAGAATATTAGACAAAACTTTATATCAATTATCTTTCACATTTATCCTCTTTGAGTCAGGAAGATTCACAAATCCTCTCTACTGAATATTCTAAATTCTACAACTTACAGGTCTCAACCATAACTATATTATCAGATCTAAAACAGAGGGCGTACCACTTCCTTTCTGGCTGGACTCTTTTACTTGTTCACACTTCTTTGTCTATCCTTTCCAATTCTGTTTAGCCTCCCATAACCACTATTCTACCATCTGATACTTAAGATGTACTTATCTAGCCTCTGTAAATGTGAATATGCATTTAATTTCATGTGTCTTGCATATCATTTAGCATAGTGCCACTCAGGTTCATCCAAGCTATCATAAATAATGGGATTTCAATTTTATGGCCTGGAAATATATAGATATAGATATTTAAACATTTTATTCATACATTCACCTATCTATGTACAGCCAAATTCATTCTTGGGTGTTGTGAATAGTTCTGCAGTAAATGGGGATGTGTAAGATAAAGCAAACAATTATGTAATTTGAGTTAAAAATATCTTTTGGGATGTTAGTCAATAATAATTAATATAGTTTGCTTTTCATTTGCATAATTGATTTACCACAACTGATTCTAATTATTCTTTCTAAAAGTTTCTGGACTCAACATTTAATTTCAGTTTTAATTAGTTAATTCATTACTTAATTATTATGCAGCATTTCTAAATTGAGAATATCTAAGAATCATTACAACCCACTGCAACTGATAATTCCTTCTCTGATGACTATAATGCTTTTTCCCACTATTTATAAAAAATACATAATTTGACATATTTATCTAAGTAAATTTAGCTTGCATTTGCAAATATAATTAGCACAGGGCATAATTAAATAAGTGATGTCCTTCCAGAACATGATTTGTTTCTAAAATGGAAACTTTGATAGCATAATATTAGGAATAGAGAAACATGTTTCATTGGTCTGCAAGTTTTAAAGATGTGGTGCTTGCTCAATATGGCTTATTACAGAGTAGCAGTTTTCAATCATCACATCATCCCAATATCCTGTACAGAAAACTGACATGTCTGAGTATTCTGATTTACTTTATATGATGTGGGGTCAGGCCTACACAGTTTAAAAGCTTCCCTGATGATTCAAAAGGGCAGCCATGGTTAGGAAGAACTGGTTAACTAAATTCATCTATTTAAGTATCCACATTAATGTAGCATAAAGTTGTAGATTATATCAACAATGAACAGTATCTATTCTGACAGGACTGAAGGGCTTCCAAGAAAGGAGGAATCAATTTTCTCTAGAAACAAGCCCCCTGATAAGTTATCCAGTCCCAAGCAGACAGCAGTAACCAAATACACATAAGCACATAAAAGCAACCTTAAATGAATTTATCAGGTTATGTGTGTATGTATGAGACAATCATTAAAGAATAAGGCGTCATGAATTAGAGAGTTTCAAGACACAGGCAGAGTTGAAAACGATAAACAGAGAGGAGAAATGATGTAGATATAACACTCATTTATGCAATTCTCAGAAACTGAAAAAATATTAATTTAAAAATGACAAGAAGAAGCAGGTTGTTTTGTAAAATAGGTATAGATGCTGAAGTCAGGTACAATTCTTTTATCAGACCGAATGTGTTTCCTCTGTAGCTTTAGAAAGTTTAAATACATTTTCAAGATATTTAAGAGTGTATCAGATTTCAAATGCCATATTAATCCCAATTATTTTGATGATCAAATGAAATAATAGCACACAACATACAAGTTATTTGGTATATCGTAATATATTGACTTTTGTAATATTTGGGATTTTATTTTGATGCCTGGGGTATAGACCAAATGGTAGAATGGTCTCCTAGCATACATGAAGCCCTGAATTCAGTGCTCAGTACTGATTAACTAGGATATGGTTGTCCCACAACTGCAATCCTCGTTCTCTAGAGAGGTGAAGATTCTATTTTACCATGAATCTGTGACTCCACATTTAGTCCCTGGCAACTGTGGCTCCATCTATCTTTAGATATTTATTTCTTCTGGACATTTCATTCCAATTAATTGATACACTGAAACTTTAATCTATTTTCTCGATTTTGTATTATGTCATCAAAATAGATTCATGTTATAGCATGTTTCCTTAGATTTTAGATGACAAATTTGCAAAGCACTCTTTGTTCATCCATTCACTGATTAAGGGGCATTTAAATTTTTTTATATTTTTAAACTGAGTATAATGCTTCTACGAATATTCATGTATAAGGATCTACAGGACTTATACTTGTATTACTTACATAGAGAGAGCTAAGTGCAGAATTATTAGCTTGTACAGCAAGACTCTGTTAAATTCTTTGGAAAGTTGACAACATCTTCTAGCATTTTACATTTCTAAGGGGATATCTAGTTTCCAGTTTCTCCACGGGCTAAGCAAAATTTGTTTTGCCTGGTATTTTTATTATCTTCAATAAAAATGTACACAGATTGAGACCTCAATGCAATTTTTTATTGTATTATTCAAAAGGCTAATGATTTGTATCGTTATTTTATGTATTTATGGATAGTTGTTACTGTAAATACTTTTGTTAGATATCTCTTGATCTGTTATAGGCTGAATTGTGCCTTCCAAAGAGAACTTTTGAAGACCTACATTCTAGGATTTACAAATGTGATCTTACTCTATATAGAGTCATTGGAAATACAATCAATTTAAGAAAAGTAACACTGAAAAAGGAAGTCCTCAATAAATAAGATGGTATAATAAGAAGGGATATGCAGAGAAAAACAACACAAAGAGTCATATATGGGGAGAAAAGAATTATCCACCACCAAGGAATGCCAGGAATGGGCATGGTCCTTAAACAGTTGGTAGGGCAAACAAAGGGAACTACATACAGTGATTCACGAGCATGGTGGTCCTCTTGACACCTTGATTTTGGAATTAACATTTGTAAAACAAACAACAAATGTCCCCAGTTTAATTCTTCTGATTCGTGCTTGTGTGAATTCTTCAGAAACAGATATATCCTCTGCCCATTTCAAGTTGTTATTCACTTCCTCCCTGTAGGTTTTAGTGTGCTTTGCAGAGTCTAATTTAGCAGATAAGTAATTCATCAATATTTTCTTTTCATTTGTGATCTTTCATTTTGTATCCATGATCATGTTTTCTGGAAGTGTGTTCTATAATTTAGCTGCTAAGCCATATCAGTGGTCCTTCCTGTTTTATCTCTCAAACATCACAGTGTCAACTGTAATTGCCCTTGCATGAGATTTCTAAATAAGACCTTTGATGGAATTTTGGAAAACACAGCAACGTAAACATAGTTTGTTATAATTAGAGAAATCAGTGAGGCAAACAGTTTTGACTAACAATTCCACCTAAGGCTCACTATTGGCTAGTTGTTCATCTCAGATTCATGTGGAATTCTCTACTTTTGACAGGCACAATGCCATTTGCTTTAAACCTCCAAAGACTTGGAAAATCAAGCTTTCATTTTGCCTCTTGTTTGACCTGTAAATAATTCCAAATTCCTAAAGTCATCAATTCCACTGTAACAAGTCTAGCTGGCTTTGCTGCTGTTTGGTTGTACTTTTAAGACTGTTAAACTCTAGATTAAAAAGATGAAAAAGAAAAGAAAAAAAAATCCATGCTCTGCCTGCTTTTCCCTACCGAATAAGGGGCCGGAAAATAAATGTTTGCACCTTTAATGACCTCCATTGTCCTAACTTCACAGAATCCCCAGAGGGTAGCTAATCCTTTGGAACAATACAGTACAGATGTTTCACAGGATAAGAAAGCTGATTTCAGACCAATCAGATTCACCCCAAATGTCAGCAAAGCAAAATAAAGTTAAAATATGGGACAAACAGACACAGGTCTGTAGTTTGATCTACCACTCTGGTGGGGGGGTCATTCTTCAGTAAGCCATTTCTGCTTAGCAAGGGCCACCAGGACCAGTTTCTCCTTAGTGGAAACTGCATAGTGCACAATGATATTTTACATTAACAAAGTTCAGCTTTCGTGGACGTCTCCTAAAAAACACCCATTTACATGGGGAAGGCACATGTTGCTTCTCTGTGCTCTGTGGAAATTACCACTAGACAATAGTTTAGAAGAAATCATTTTATGCCTGACTGATAAATATTTCATCTGTCCTCAACAATTTGAAGCTTGGATTAAGGCAGACCAAAAGTCCCCAAATTCCCACTGGAAAACCAAAAATTTTCTTTGCCGCAAGGGGGTAAGGTCACATAAATTGCTGGGATCTTTCAAATTAATGATATATTTATTATTACTTGTATGTTTGTGGAAAAACTGATTTGAATACTATTAACTCTAAGGTTATAAAATAATACAATTCGGTATTGATAATAAATTGATTGTTTCTTGTATCAATTTTATTTTATAATTTCCTGCTTCAAAAACATATAGTTGCATGCTTTAATGTATTCTTGAACCTTTCCTTGAAGGGGAAAAGAAGAAGAGAAAGCAAACCTCTTGGTTTTTGCCTTTGAAATAATGGTAACATTTATGTAGCTGTAAAACTATATTTTCTTGTGAATGCTATAAAGTATGAATAAATTCTTATTAAAATAGACAAAACATAAAAGTGATATGAACTATTAGAGGCAAAAAAAATACCCAAAACCTATTTTCTACTTCTGAAATTATGTTAGGTTAGACTTGAAGTTTTGTTCAGCGTTATGTTTAAAAAACTAGCTACCATATCAAACTATAAGAAAGTCAAGGAGTTTGCCCTGCCTATGAGATGCTATTATGGTTTTCTTTGTAAATGTACTGTTTTTAAGCTTTGTAAGCCATCCACTTTCATCTGTTAGCAATGAAGAATCATTCCGCAGCTACTATGAGGACTGAATCCAATGGAATTGTTGAATTAAATATTGAAATAGCTTATTTTACTAATAACACTGGAAAAGTTATGTCCTGTGACATAATTTCAGATGAATTTTCAAACTGAAAATAAGATAAATAATAAAATATTGATGCTATTTACACATGAAGAAAGAAAAAAATATGTCCCATAAAGTTTAATATTATTTTGTTCGAATCGGCCTAAGGTTATTATTACAGCTGAGAATCTACGCAAAGCCAACCCTTCTTTTAGATTTTCCTGTCCTCATTGTGTAATCTGCTTTCCTAGAAAAAAAAAGAGACATTTATTTTTATGTTTATTTGTTAATCGTTTTCAAATTTTTTCCCTATAAAATGAGTAATTTACTTGAATAAAAATATCAGTATCTATCTATACATAGTTTAACCTATATCTTGTGGACCATAGTCTATATCTATAATCCAGTTTAATTGTTTGGGTATGAAACAATTAGCTGTTGAACAACACGTGTGCTTCCTGAATAAAGGACTCTTACATAAGTCTGTGTGTGTGTGTGTATGTGTGTGTGTCTACCTCTCTCATACTCACACACACACAAACACACACACAAATGAAAGTCAGAGAAATATTATAACAATAAACTACAAAAACAAATTCCTTTTCTTCCTTTTTCTCACCCTCACTCTTGGGCTTCTTCTTGTCTGCCTTTGATCCACTGCCCAAGTTCCTTAATTCTCTCAATTTTGTTGATCTGTCATATTTTTGTACACTTAGAACTCTACAACTCTTTTGATGAAAAAGATAGTTGACAGTAAAGTGGAAGTTAAAACAAATAAAATGTTAGAATATTCTGGTAGTTCTAAATGGTTAATTAGCATAATTATTTAGCAGATCACAATTTGCACAGCATTTGTTCTCTAAGTTCCTTCCATTTTCATAGTCTTGTGTATCCCAGGTTAGCCAATGGTGACCTCAAGTTTTTCTCATTCCTGATTCTAGTTACTGAGTGCTAGAATGATCACAGTTTCTGAGTTCCAGGGATGCTGGAGAGCAGTTCAGATCTTTGTGTGTGTGACACAGCCTGCTATTTTTCTCAAAGTTACTCCCATCCAGAAGCAAATCAGTAAGGAGACCTGAACTCTACCAAGATGATTCTTCTGTGATCTGTTTTGCTGAGGGTGATTTCTGCAGTATGGCTGCAAATCTCCTGCTGTGTGCCAGGGCACCCACTGTCTCAACATGTGCTCAGTCATCACCCTGACAGTTGACAAAAATGAAACCAGAGACTAAGTAGTAAAATGTACAATTAAGTAGTTCACACATAAATGATGACATGGCCTTTGCACTTACACAGATCCGTATGGAACACGACTAATGTTTTTATTTCTTCACATGGATGCTGACTTAGCTGATCATGCTGTTCCCATAAAAAACTTAATTCCAAACTTTTGGTTAACAACAACCACAAAATAAGATTACCTAAGCCAAACACTTTGAAACTGTGGGGTATTTGGAAGTTAAGAAATTGTTTTCATGAAATAATAAACATTTGGCTATGAAGATGAGAAAAACAATCAAGTGTTTGACAGTAGTTGCTGGTTGTATTCAAATAACACAAAAAAAGATCATTCTGCAAAGGATTTTTCATAATCAAAACACGAGAGCTTTATTAGATTAATAAAGTTTCATTCTGAAATCAGTGATATATCACCATTAAAACACCATTGATAAGTAGATAGAATAATGTTATTTTAAATAAGATAAAATTCATAAGAATTGCATTAAGTAAGCATTTTGATTTATTATATGAACTCTCTCCTTCTCAAATGATTTGCAATCTAATCACAGGTGTGGGGGAATAGTTTTTAAAATATTAACCTTCAGAGTCTTAGTAATAAGAAAACTATGCACAGATATAACTACCTGGACATCTGTGAGGTCATCCATCATTGTTTAGACATATTTTATTATAGTCGACATTTCTGTTTGGAGCTACAAGTGGGCAAAAACTTATTTAACACAATAGGAATTTTCTAGTCACGTGCCATGTTTCCTGATCCATTGTGTTTGGCACCAGGAAACAACTTGGCATGAGCTGCTGATAGATCCATCAGCAACTGTAAAAACTTTATCACTTCCTGAGCGCAGGCATGCAGGAAGTGGATGCAAAAACAATGATTTGGAAGGGGAAAGGACACTTAACAGTCAGAAATAGACTGTGCACATTAAAACTTACAAGCCATCTCCTTGTCAAAAGAAAACTAGAAACTCATTCTATAAATATACATAGACCTCATCATCACAGATGACATGTATCTTTATAGATAAAATTAAACATACATATGGTTACTTTATGTCTTACACATTTTCTTTCTTTCTAGTTTTGCTTTTCTATGTTGGAGTTAGAATCCATAGCTTTCTGAATTATTTTAAAGTCAAATATAACTGTAAAATTAACATTTTAAGAGTACAATGCCTGTAGTATAAACATTAATAGCTGAATTTTGATAATCAGCATCTACAATAAAGTAGAGCACATGTGTGCATATGCAAGAATATGGACATATCACACACAAGAGTAAAAACCTCAAAAAAGTAGATCTCAGTGTGTATTAAAGAGCTAAAAAGAAAATAATAGTAAACATGATATATACTTAGAAACACTACCAAAATATTAATTTCCATCTATAATGGTTAGTTTATGTATTAAAAGGAGATATGATATTGGCCACAATGAAAAATCAAGTGAGAAAGAATATTCATGGATTATTATTTCTGACAATTAATTGGATACACTTGATTTGCATTCTAATGACCAAGTATCAGAGAAGAAGGAAACTGTTGGAGGAATGACTTATTTTGGCTCACAGTTTGAAGGTATCATCCATCATGGCATGAAAGACATGTTTTCTGAATTTCTTGTAACTATTAAGATAGAGGCAGGCATGAAGCTCATTAGTCACATCTCTGAAGGTTCAGAAACACATAGATAAGAATGGTAACAACTGTCTGTCTCTGTTTTTATGTTGTTATTTAGTCAAGGGCATGAATCAGAGGGATACATTCCCCCATCAGATAAATAACAGGAAATATTCTCACAGACACTTTCAAAGGTATATCTTGCTAATGCTCTAGCTGTTTCTTAATAAAAACCAAATTGAGAATTAAAATTAATCATTTACTTTGACTGATCAATCTCATTACTATGGATTATAAAATCATATTTGTCTTATATTAATATTTTCTTTTCTTTATCTTATAGTACTCAGTGGAAACTAAGAAAGCTAATCTTAGAGGGGAAGACCAGAAGGAAACATATGCAGGAGGAAGTTTTGGTGATACATGACTATTCAGTACACAATTATAGTAATTCGTACAAACCATACTTATACTAAAGTTTTGGATGATTAAGAAACAGAGAGTAGAAAGGTAAATTCTCATTAACTATTGAAAGGGAAAATAATTTAGTTGATGAATTTAGTCTGCAGTTGATTGGTTGGTATGATTTGGGAAAAATCTAATATATATAAATATGAAACTCAAATTTGAAGATTCTTGATGTGAAAGGATTTTTGTTTTGTTTGTTTTTCTTTTTCACAGTCATTATATTGTTGGATTTGTCATCTCTTCCTTATTTCATCCTGGAAAGATCCTCCCACCAGCTTGTCCAACCAAAGAAGAAATAGCGAGAACTAATGAAAATATATAAAAGCTTTGAACAAAATCATTCAATACTAACATAAATCTCATATTGAATTGTAGAATATTTCTCTTCCTCTCTACCTTATCACCACAACAATGGGGATTTGATAATAATAACAATTATTGGTAGCTGAAATATCTGCAATAAGAGGAGACCACTATTTAAAGAAGCCCAAAATTATAGGAAATAGACACCACAACACCAACAATCTCAACTTAGATGTGAAAAAAACTTATGGCAAGTATTAAAGTTAACTTGATTCCTAGGTAACTGAAAAATTCCTCCACTAAAGTGTTATATAGCTAAATCAAAATTTCTATTAAGTGTTCTATGTGCATTTATTTCTTAAAATTAAGACATTTTGAAAAATCAAGACCAAAGTTTATCTTATAAGCCAAACAGAGGTTGAGGTTGATATTAAATATGATAAAATTTAGATTTATCATGGAAAGATGTAAAACAATAAGGAATATCAGTAAACTCTGTAAAAGAAAAAAAGTGCTTTCAGTTTCTTATTGATAGATGAAGTATGAGAATCAATAGGACTGAAGCAATATTAGTAGAAATTTAAAAGTTTGACACTCAGTCAACTGAAGCAGAAGACCACCCCAGCCAACCAAGAAGACAAGCAAACAAAGTCTGCAGACCATTGGAGAACTATAAATGATTTCCAAAGTTATAATTGATATATGCATCTTTGAACTACCAGAAGAAAGCATAAGTAAGCCAAGGAGGTGTTTGAAATGTTAATCAAGTGCTTTTTAAAATTAAAGACAGACATTAAGACTTTGAGTAAACTTAGACAACAAAACAGGACAATTATCATAAAGCCACACCTAGGAGTCCTAGGCAACTTTCTTTGTTCTTTTCTTTAATTTAAAAAACGTATTTTTTCATTTATTTTGAATGTCAACCAGTTTCCCCTCCCTCTTCTATTCCCAATCCCTCTGCTTTCCCATCTACCCTCTTCCCATACACTCTTGTCCCATCTCCATTCAGAAAGGGGCAGGCCTTCCATGAACTTGCAGAAAGCATGGCACATCAAAGTGAGGCAGGATCAAGCTCCTCGACTTACATTGAGTCAGGGCCATGTAATCCAGCAAGGTGAACAGGTTAGTTACCAAAAGCCAGCTAAAAACCAGGGAGAGGTCTTCTTCTTACTGTTACAAGCCTTTCTAAGAGGCCAAAGTCCATGATGGTCTCACACATGTGCAGAGGGCCTAGGTCGGTCCCATTCAGGCTCTCTGACTTTTGGTCTAGCATCCATGAGCTCCCATGAACTCAGGTCAGCTGTCACTGCAGGTTCCCTCATCATCATCTAGGCAGCTTTCTATCACTATGACAACAACTGGAAGTAAAAGAACCTACTAGGTTTTGAAGTACATTGATTCCCAGTTTTCTGAGAAACAGCCATTCTGATTTCTAATGTGGGGAGGGTGCCTGAACTGACCTTCCTCTGTAATCAGATTTAGGACTACCTCAATTGTCATCATAGAACCTTCATCCAGCATCTGATGGAAATAGATGCAATGATCCACAACTAAGCACTGGGCCTAGCTTCCATAGTTCAAAGACAGAGAGGATTGATAATGTGAGCAAAGTGGGCAACATTATGACTGGAATACTCACAGAATCAGCTGATCCAAGACAGTTGAAGATCACTGACTCCTGACCGTCCAGCTGAGGAACCTGCTTAGGACTGAACTAGACCCTCAAACGTGGGTGATAGTTGTGTGGCTTGGGCAATCTGTGGGCCACTAGCAGTGAGACCAGGATTTATTCTTAGTGCATAACCTGGCTTTTCTGTTCAATTCTCTGTGGTGGAAAACCTTGCTGAACCTAGATACAAAGGAAAGGGCCTTGGTCCTGCCTCATTGTGATGTGACAGACTTAATTGACTCCCCATGGGAGGTCTCACCCTCTCTGAGGTGTGGGTGATGGTGGAGTAAGGGAAAAGAGAGAGTGAGAGGAGGGTAGAGAGGGCAAACTGGGATTGGTATGTAAAATTAAAAAAAGATTGCTTAATGAAATTTAAATTAAAAAAATCAACACCCCTGAAAAGAGAAAATACTAGAAGAAAGCCTTAGTTTCAGATGCTAATAAGTTTCTAATTTGTTCTTACTTTATTTTTCTAGTTGCATTTTCCCAATGCTTAGCAGGGAGAAGATATGAGGAGTTACAATGTGATGGGTTGTTTACCCATGGATATATTTCCAACAGAAGTATTTGCGATTAAAAAATGTGTAGGAAAAAAGCAACTAAAGAATAGTAACCTAAAATTTCTGCAGGAATTTTAGAGCATTCCCACTTTTAAAATGGAAAAATTATTAGATTTTATATAGCACAATGATAAAAGAGGCTATATTAATAAGGATGAAGGATTGTGGGGAAAGAATTTGTTTCCCAGTGTCCATTATCCAACTCTCTTAATGTGAAAAGCATTCTTTTAAGTTAAGTCAAAATGCAAATTTATTCTAAATCAATAGTTGCTTTTTATTCCCTTTTGCAAACTTTTCTAGAATTTGTAGAATCTGAGAGTAAACAGTTTACCTTATTAGAATTGTCTAGGAAATAATCCCACAGGTGTGTGTAATTTAGATCTATAGTCAATAAGACAGTCATATGTCTATGATAATCTTTCTTCTGGAATTAAGTGAAGTTGATTTATTTTTAATTTACCTGAAATAGCTCTGTAATTCAAGTGCAATCAATGTAACCATGCTACATAAACTTCAACAGGGGCTTAATTTATTCTAAATTTCACAAAACAATGACTAATTTTTCCAAAGACACACAAAGACATATTCACATCTGAGATTTCACTGAACTCTTTAATAAATGTTATGATAGTCTCCATTTCTACCATGAACAAAAATATCTCCCTATTTTTCTCATTTCAAATATAGATATAATGGTGCATTTACTTATATTGCTCTCAAGCCTTGTACCTTACAATGTCAACATTGGACAGAATAGAAACAATACTATTGATTTCAAGTTAGAGAAGTTCTGGGCAACAATAGTAGTGATGTCAAGTAAACAGTTGTGGAACTTGGAACAAAGCAGTAACATGTGCTCTCTCAATTTCTACATCTGATAATAACAGAAATTATCACAGCAAGATTCACTGTGAGAAAAAAATGTGCTTATTAGTTTTTGGGATTTTTTTATTGCTATCTTTTTTTTCATTTTGATGCAAGCTAAGATCATCTAGGAAGGGAGAAACTCAACTGAGAAAACTTCTCAGTCAGAATGGCATGTAGGTATGTCTGTGAATGTACATTTTAAACTTATGATTGATGTGAGAGGGCCTAACCTACTGTGGGGATTACTATCCCTGAACAGGCAGTTTTGGGATATATAAAATCATTGAAATAGACATGGGCAGCAAGCCAATAAGCAGTGTTCCTCTGTGGCTTTTGCTTCCATTCCTGCTTTCAAATTCCTGCTTTGACCTGCTGTTCTGAGTCTCCTCAGTGATAGAGTGTTACCTGAGTGCAGAAAGATTAAACAAAGCCTATCCTTCTTAAGTTAATGTTGATAGCAGCGTTAAATCACAGGAAGGACAGCAGAAGTCTAAGATAGGAAGCAATAAACTATTGATTCTAAAGTACCTGGATATTCAAATTGTAAATGTTACCTTCACAGCTTATCATAAACAAGCTATTGTGTTCTTCTTGGAATAGTGGCTATTTCCTATAACACACACACAGAGAGAGAGAGAGAGAGAGAGAGAGAGAGAGAGAAAGAGAGAGAGAGAGAGAGAGAGAGAGAGAAAGAGAGAGAGAAAGAAAGAACAGATGTCATTAGACTGACAAATGAAAAATGAATATGTGTTCTATTTAGTCATGAGAACTAGACATAGCAGCACATTCCATTCAATAACTTGGTTTTCATGTTTTCTTGATTTTACTGGATAATTTCACAGAAGATGCAACTGATATTATCATTGTATTAAGTGCAAATGTCTATTTGTATACTAACTATAAAATGATTGAATGATCGACATGTTATTAAATGAGCAAAAAAGATTAAATTGTCTTTTTTTTTAAGAAAGCTTGATATCATGGCTGTTAAGGTAGTACAAATACAAAATGAGAACAATTTTTACTCATTGATGTTCATTTTAATAAGTCTGTACTTAAATGTCCCTCATATCACCAAAGGATTACACTTCCATAGTAGCTAAGCAAAAAGTTCACAGTTATTCTGATGCAAGGGATGAATTGTATACACAATTATTTTGAATGCAGATTTCCCACTATGATAAAAGCTATTTGAACTGAATGATTATCATCATTCTCAGTCCATTGGGACCAGGTTTCATTCATTTAAGAAGTGATATGTGTATTAAGGTTGCTCTAGCCATTAAGCCATTTGCCAACTGTTTCACTGAACCGTGGTTCTGAAAGGAAGGTAAAACGCAGACTCTGGGTATGATGAAACTCTGGCTGCCATGATTTGGAAAAACATTTATCTCAGGAAAAGAGTAACATAGAAAGGCATCCTCTTCAAAAGTCATTATAGATATCAACCCAAACAGTAAGTTGTACTCTTCCCCGCTCTTTTATAAGCCACACCCCTCAATTCATTGTCTACATTTCTTTTTTCCAAAAAAAAAAAACAATTACAATATGTCTAAGTTTCTGAACAGCACATCAAAGTGTAAAATCATTCAGTGCACAAGCATGCAAAAATGTACATACATTGAAATGAATATGGTGGTACATGCCTTTAATCCTATCAAAATGAGGCTGCGATAGGAGCATCACAAGTTCAATATCATCATGTGCTATATAGCGTGAAACTATCGCAAACACAAAGGCAAAAATGTATATGGGTTGTACAACATTATGCATATTTTTCCAGTTACAAATTAGAGACATCATTGGATGACAGCAAACAAATTTCTTAATTCCTCATATTTTTAAATTTTAATCAATTAGGATTTGTTGTTGCTAATAACTTTCTCTAAATTTTCTGCTTTAAATTCCAATAATATTAGACAAGTCAACAGAAAATGAAAAGAAAAAACAGAAAACAATTCAAAACTATTGCTGAATAAATATGTGTTCTTCAGTAACATATTAACAATTCTGTATTGGGTACCAAATATTAAGCAAAGGGAAGTTGGTATATACAGTATTCAGAAATATTAAAAGCATTTTACATGGATAAATTTATATTAACAAAGTGAAAATTATCAACTGTCTAAAAACTTTCAGTGCACATGGTGTGATCTGGAGAAAAAAATACTTGCAGTCACTACCTCTATCTTCTTTAAATTGTGACATGTTTTCTCCAGTTCAGTAAAGTCTCTGGACATGCCAGTAAAGACCTTTTTTTTCCATCAAGCAGATTAACAAACAGTTTTCTTGTGGCAAGATAACCCTTTCTTTTAGCTCAAATTTTATAATTGAAATATAATAAACATAACTGACCTTTAAAAACTTATAATACAAATTTTGCTATTTAGATTTGTTAAACTATATGGAATCAAACATGAATAAAATGCTATTACAGAAATGTAACCGCTTACAGAACAAAAGGGCTATTTTTAGTTACTAGTTAAAAGGCAGAAAGAATTTTAACAGCCTTTCTGACATTTAGATATAGAAAGTAATCATTGAGATAGAATGATATTATTATAAAGCCAGTCAGTATTCCCAACAGAGAGAGTGAATCTTGTAGTATATATAACTTGCCTTGCAAAAATCACTGGACAACAAGCTACAAAACATTTTTTCAATGTTTTTGGTCTAATGTAAAGTTTAAAGGCCCAATTCCCTGGATACACAAATGTCTTATGCCAACAAGCCATTAAAACACTTAGACACTGCAAGTGATATTGTGAGCAATGTGAGTTTGACCATGAAGACCATGAAGATTCAGGAGGTATAAAGATAAAGACAACTCAGTTTTGACTTTTCAGAAGATATTCAATATTCCTGTTCTCTTGAGACTAAGTTGGGCCTCGTTTTAAATGGTCTGCATCTTTACCAAGGTTATTGTTGCTCATCTTCCACAGCCAGACTGGAAGCTGAAGCCATATGGTCAATGACTCACTAGGAGAGCAAGGAAAGGAAAGCAGACACTGCATACAAAACTACCATTGACCAAGACAGACAAAAGCCCAGCTGTGCAAAACTCCCAAAAGCAAACAATCCCCCACCTTACTTCTAGATAAGTTCAACTAATAGACACTCTCACATCATCCTAGACACTGTGTTTATTTTCCTGATGATTTCCTTATAATCTGTTTCAGATTATCTTTGCTTCCAGAAATACCATTCTCAAGATTAGAGACCACCAAGGAACTGCATATGCAAACACAGAATTATCATTCCTGTACCCAAAATTTAAAATATTCTTCAATCTATTGCTTTTTCAACATAAGAACAATCACACACACACAATATTCATCCAATCACAAAATATCACCAAAGTAACAATAAAATCTATTTCACTAAATGGTGGAGTGTTGAGACATGTCCACACTTTGAAATGTTTTGTAACCATTATTACATTTCTATAAAACTCAAGATTCCAAGTGGCTGACATATTGAGGTAGAATGGACTTTGCCTCAAGTTCAGAAAGCTAGTGAGGCTGATTAAGTTTCATAGATAATGGAGTTAGTAAATGGTTGCTCATGACTGGGGTATGCTGGATAGTGCTCACAGAACATTTCTAGTGTTAGTTCTAATTATTTTGGGCTAAATGTAAAAACAAAAGCACCCCTTGATTTTTGAGTTTCATCAAGGAATATGATAATTAATTCACACAGTTTTATGAAGCAGCATAATTATGTGGTGGGTTGATGGTAGATAGATGGATAGATAGATAGATAGATAGATAGATAGATAGATAGATAGATAGATAGATACATACATACATACATACATACATACATAATACATACATACATACATACATAGAAAGAAAGATAGGTAGATAGATAGATAGATAGATAGATAGATAGATAGATGATAGATTGATAGATAGATAGAAAGAAAGATAGATAGAAAGAAAGAAAGATAGATAGATAGATAGATAGATAGATAGATAGATAGATAGATGATAGAAATAGATACAGAGTGATGGTACAAACATATATATATATATATAACATATATGCATAATGTACATAAGTAGGTAAGAGGAGACTAGTTATTAGAATTAACTCAGGCAATAAGGGCAAGATAAAAACATATGTGACAGTGTTCCTTTTGTAAGATAGAAAGGAAAAGAAAAACTAAATATGACAAAATTAAAGAGAATAAAATGAAACAAAAGCTATCACTTCTACGTTGGACACAGCAACCCAATAGAAGGAAAAGAGTCCCAATTGCAGGCCTAAGAATCATAAATCTCGCCGGGCAGTGGTGGCGCAAGCCTTTAATCCCAGCACGCAGGAGGCAGAGGCAAGAGGATCTCTGTGAGTTCGAGACCAGCCTGGTCTACAGAGCTAGTTCCGGGACAGGCTCCAAAGCCACAGAGAAACCCTGTCTCGAAAAACCAAAAAAAAAAAAAAAAAAAAAAAAAAAATCATAAATCTCTTCATTTTCATGGTCAGGAGCCTCATAAAAACACTAAGGTAATAGCTATATAAATATATACACAGAGGACATGGTGCAGACCTATATAGGCACTGTGATTGCTTCTTCAGTATCTGTGAGCTTATTGTACCTTGCGTAGTTGGTTTAGAGGGACTTGTTCTCCTGGTGACCTTTATCCCTGTGGCCTTTACAATCTTTCTGCCTCCATTTTTGAGGGATTCCCTCTGATCTAACTGGAGGGATGAATTTGACAGAAACATTCAATGTAGACCCTCTTTCCAAATAATGTCTGACTGCAAGTTTCTGCAACTGTTTACACCTGTTGTTGGAGGAAGCATTTCTGACTGATGACTCACAAGTCACAACATTAATACGTGAGTGCATTAGCTGTCATTTTCTTGTTTTAATTTTTTTAACTCTGATACTGTGGTTTTACACTAAGTCTCTAGTCTCTGGTTCTTAGTTGCATGGGCAGTATCAGAGATGGAATCTTTCTCATGCAGTGGTCCATAACTCAAATCTGAAAACAGCTGGCTACTCACAAAAGTCCTATGCCCTTATTGTTCTAGCATATTTTGCAGGGAGAACAGATTGTAAGTTAAAGGATTTGTTGCTGGGGTGGAGTTCATCGTTCTCTTCAGGAGTCCTTAGAGTTTTTTCCAACACAAAAGAGAATGGAACCTAGGGGTGAATTCCCCATATAGACAGAAGTTCACCTTCTCCAGGTTCAACGAATTATGTAGGTGTTGCCTTCTGCATAGCACCGTGACTACCCCCAGCATTGTTCCAGCAATTTATAATAACAAGCAACTTTCCAAAAAAAAATCACCAAAGTATCACAGCCATCACTGTGTACTTGAGTGTGAGATATATTTCATAATAGAGTTCACCTGTAAATACCTCATTTTCTTAGAATTATTATTGATTTCACACAATTCATTGAAAATCATGAGAAATTATGAGAGTTTTAAGAATTCTGTAGTTTTTTTCTCAGGAGAAATTTAAAAACTTTGGACAACTGACTAATGGTATTTTCTTTGAATCAGTTGTTGTGATTCTGTTCCCAAAACATTTTTCTATACATGTCGATTTGAATATGTGTGTGCATACATTATGTGCTATACTATGCATGGTAACATAAAACTATGGTCCTACTAAGTGGCATTGTCTCATAATGTTTTAGTAAATAAGATAGGAAAACTGCAACCATCCTACTTACAAACAATTCAATATTCCAAGCCCATTTTATTCCACCCTCAGGTAAATAGCACAGTCAGCCAGCTTAATTTTCCTCCAACACATGAAGAGATGACCATACCATGACTAATGTTATTGCAACACATCTGCATGACCACAAAAATCCAGTACATCTAAAATTACATACATTTGTCTCCTTTTATAAGCAATGTTTTGCTCTCATAAATTATAATGACATCTGATATAAAAGTTTATCAAATTCAATTATTAGAGTAGGTGTTGTTGGGAGCAACACCTTGGACAAACTCAGGTTTAGACATCTTTGTATTTATTAAAAAAATTCATCTGATCAAAAAATTCTGACAGAGGAGTCAAAGTTAAAGTAACTTTAAGAAGGGCAATGTGCAGCCCAGGACCTCTGTGAAGCTTTCTGTTTCTCTTTTCACTTTTTCAGTCCAGGTCAAGTTGACCTGGTTAGAAAATAGAAAAAAACATGAGTCTCAGCACTGAGTACACAATTCCATAGTGTTCTTCAAAACACATGGATTTATGATAGAACAGACATTTTCAGACTTGGAAAATTTGGAAACAATTTACTGAAATAGTGGGTAGTCTCAAATATATCGACCAATCAAAATAGTGTTACTGATGTTCTCCTTAAACTTGTGTTTTTTTCTGAGTTTTATGCTACTCCTTTGGGAACTATTTTTCTAAGCGTATTTACAATGTACATATTTTTCTCCTAAAAGGTAGCTAAAGAACAATACCCTTAGGAGCAATTTTTCTCAACATTGAAATCTTCATGAAGTACCAGCTGAGAAAGTGCTGTCCAGCCACAGCCCAATAGTGTCAAAGATTTCTCAACATGTGATTCATTTACTATAGAATTGGGGTGATCATATTATTCAAGCAGTTTGCCATAATTACATTCCAAAAGAAGTAATTTTGTATATGTAGAAGAGTAATGCACTTGTGATTCTATACAACGCGATATAATGCTAAAATATCATGCAGCTGGATGAAGCGGGCTTCTGCTTGAAAAGATTTCCTGTCATTATGACATCACAGAAGCAACAAATTGGATCACCACAGTCCCAAACATGCAAATTTGAATCTCCCTGAACTATAAATGAGCATCTCAGAGACACCGTCTTTCCAAATTCTAATATTAAAAACACAGAATATAAAGGTGATTTAAAACATTTATCACAGCTTGTGTCCTGAAAATACCCAACAAGGTATTTTCTAAATTTAACAACATTTGCCATTCTGCCAGTAGATTGTGAAATGAAGCACGCGTGTCTTCCCTTTACAACTCTGCCGTGTGCTTCAGTGGTAAGAGAAGGATGGCAAAGCAGAATTAAAGCTTCCACTTTAATCTGTTTAGACTGTGTTGACTATAATAAATATGGGATAAGAAGTCAGAAAAAAAGAGTCTTGTTGAACAGATCCCAACAAGATGACTCCACTGCTCTGCTTAGTTTCTAATGCCAAACCTGATGACATTGTTTGCTCTCCCAAACGCACATGGTGGAAGAAGAGAACTCACTCTTAATGTCCAGTGATCTCTACACAACACTCCTTCCACAATAAGAAATGAATGAATAAATAAATAAAGTGGAGCGTTAAAAAGTAAGACCTAGACGTAGTGCCTTAGCCTGGTAAGTTCAGAGTTTATTGCTTGGGATGCAGGAGAGGTTACATGAGAGAGTCACTGGAAGCAAGAGATCTTCCTGAGCTACAAAGAACTCCCTTTTATAACCTTCTAGATGCAGATAGAAACCGTTGAATTTACTTCAATCATACATATTAGAGCAATGAACGAGGAAAAACACACTATCTAGCAGTAGAACGGAAGTGAATTAGGACAACTGTTTGCTTCAAAGTTGACTATAAATAGTCCTATGATCTACTGATGGTAACAACATTCTGAATTCAACAACTCGAGGCAACATTTTCTGGCATGATGATATTGTAAAATGAGGAGATTATAGAATAGGTGTACTCTTTAAAAAGGTTTGAAAAAAAGTATCTGAATGTTTCACCATAACGTAACAATCAATGTTTGAGAAAGACAATTTTTAACTAATTTAAACATTGTATAAATGTCTTTTGAAATCTTGCGTTGATGACACTAATTATACATATTTATTTGATTCTCTGCATCTACTTAAAATAAAGCTAATTTAAATTAAAATATCACAAAGGTTAAAGTGGGAAGTAATAGCAAAGTTGATGTCATTTTATTATTATTTTCTTGATTTAAAAAAATGGTTTTCAAAAAGCCATTTAAAAATGCCAAATGGAGCTGGGTGGCAGTGGTGCTCCTTTAACTCCAGCACTAGAGAGGCAGAGGAAAACTGATCTCTGTGAGTTCAAGGCCAGCCTGGTCTACAGAGCAAGTGCCAGGACAGACTCCAAAGCTATAGGGAAATTTTGTCTCGAAAACCAAATAAAAAAAAAAGGAAAAAAGAAAGAAAGAAAAAGAAAAAAAGTGAAAAAGTGAACAACGCAATGTTCTTATGTTCATGTTCAGCATTTACTAAGAGAAAAAGTATGTTTTATGTTCAGCATTTACTGTGGAAAAATAGTGTGTTTACAAACTTGATGTGATTGCACATTATACTTTTTAATAATCTCTGAGAAAAAGTTGTGTCTCACAGGCCAAAGTATTATAAAAATAAAGCAAGATTTTTAAAAAAAAAATGTTTTAACATATCTCTGGATAGCTGTAAAAAATTAAATTTAGTTTCATTCGGTTACATTTTTAATCATGTTAGGTAAACATTTTATTTGGAGAACCTGGTGCAAAGGAAGACAGCAGAAGTTAAACTTTACTAAGATTCTAACTTTACTGGATATTTTTATAAATGTTTTCTATATATTGGTTTAAATAATAGTTCTTTCAAGTTGGTATTATTATGTTTAATATTTGCTAGCATAGGTATAACATGTGTGAATGTGTATGTTATGTATATATGTGTGTATAAACTCAGTCTAGATTTTAACATGCTATGTAATTATGAGTATACTTGACCTTCTGATCCTTTCAGAGATAACTCCTTGGTGGAATTACAGATTTGAAAAACAATTATTTTTAAAAACAAAATGCTGTATTTTGAACATAGGGCTAGATGTAGACCATGCCAGGCAAAAACTCTCTACAAACTGAGCTATATCCCCAACTTCAAGTACTTCAGATTCGGTGTCTATAAAAAGAACAGAGGCCAAGATACGCCAAGAATCTTCACACTTTATCTCATCACTGTTCTATTTCTAAAATGCATCCTACTTTGAGGCAGATATATAAGAGGCATATTTTTTTCTTACTTTTTACAATAACTAAAACTGTCTCTATAAGAAGCACCTAGTACAAAGTTTTGTATTTGAGGAGAGTGTGATGAGTCTAAAAAAAGGAAAAAGTCAGAGTTAAGTTATTCACATGGAAAACATTAGGGTTATTCCTCCTCTCAGGGTAAGGGGAGCCAAATGGGTTAGAAGGAGTAAGGAAGACCATGAAATGAATGGTGCATTGTGTCAATGATCGATGTACATTGCTTCCTCCAGTGTGCAACACGATTCAACACATAAGAGCAAGGTGCTACATGGATGAAGCCTCCCAACACAGATTGCATAGTGGGGTTTATTAAAAGGAAAGAACTCAGAAGTGGGTTTAGGAACAAATTGTCAGAAAATGTCATCACTCAGAACAAATTATCACAGTCTTGTCCAGCTAGAAAAGGAATACCTTGAAATCTAAGCTACTTGAGAAAGACTGCAATGTACACAAGGGGTCAGGGACGTCACTCTCCCACACTGGGAAGGAAACTTGATGCATACAGTCCAAAATTAGTTTCCCACATGTATCCAAAATATCTCTGCCCTGTCAGTTCCGTTCTCAAGACCAAGCTTCTTCAGCATCCATGCAGCTCAGCCACAAGATATAATTAAACACCCTGCTGTCCAGTCCTGATATACTGCTCTTACCCTTTGAGATCAAGTAGAATGTTGATTCCCAAGGTAAATTATTATCTGATTTTTTTGTGAAGCAGTTTCCAGATCTCAGCAGATTCTTGGAGGTAAACATAAACATTTATGCAAACAAAGCAAAACTTCTCTGGAAAGTTCCCCAATTTTATATGAATAAAATACAATATGTGAAGTTCATTGTTATACTTCTCCCACTTTGCTGTACTTAGCAGTGCTAATATTAACAAAGCACTCTAGATTTTAAATGTATGCTTCAGGTGAAAGTTATTGAGGTAATTTTAAAGTACCTGTTAAGTCTTCAATAAAGAGGATTAAAAATTACAATAGACAACAATTGGCCAGCATTTTTGGGTTTGATGGTTATTAATTAATAATCCTGTTGATCCTTTCCTCACCTTAGAACAGGTGAGCTTAATGCAGGTTGTGAGTGTTGCATCAGAAGTGGCAGTGTGCTTTCTTATGAAGGATGCAAGACTGAGACAGGGAGAAACATGCTGCATGGCTGAAATGGCAAAACAAACAGAAGCCCTGAACCAAGGTTACTGAAAACAAGGGAGACATAGTTGTTGCATTGCAAAACCAGATTAGAATGCAATTTGAAGTCTATGAAAAAAAATCTCTAGAAATATGGGATCACATTGTGGATCTCAAAGCAGATGAATAGTACTCTCAGATACGCAAAAGCATACAGACAGACACACACACACAGACACACAAAGGCATGCACAATCACAAATGCTCAGTGCATATATATCCTTGCATATTTATGAGAATACTTACACATACACACATTTATATGTGTGTGTTTGTGTGTGTGTATGAGTTGTATTAATTCTATTTTCTGTTAGCCTCACTATCTCCCATGATAAAGCAGAAGTGGTAATAGCATGATAGCAGGTGATAATACTAGTGTGATTTATTATATGTTTAGCGATCAGGGACATACATATAAATGGCTAGCCTTGTAAATATTATTATTATAAATTTTCATTAACTTTTGTATAATAAATTTTTTATTTTAACATATTATACTTTTATACAGTGCACTGTAGTCACTTTGACTTCTCACTCCCCTATCTCATTCTCTCCCATGCTCTGCAATCCCTTCGTTTATTTCCAATCAGTTAGCTCCACCATGCTGTCCCTCCCTTTCTTCCTTTCTCCCTTCCATTTTTTTCTTCTTTCATTCTTCTTTTCCTTACAATTTTTTTCCTTCATTTTTCTCTTGCAAGCTTTGTGCAGGCTGTCACAGCTGCTCTAAGTGTCATGTCACATAGAGTGGCAGCACCCACCCTCTAGACTCCTCCCAATTCTTTGGTCCTCAATGTCCTCCTAAACCTTCTTTCAGCATTGGACTTTCAGGTACAGTATGAGGGATGCCTTGTATATATACTAAAAAGAGTCATGTTGAAGAACAAAGGGACAAAAGCATGTTTTCACTACTAACTAAAAATCTGTCAGGAAAGTGTTTCTAGTCAAGCTCAGTTTCATTCTCTGGTCATGTCTGGAGCTACCATTCTCTTTTTTGCAACAAAGCACATATTTTCCTACCACCATTGCAAGTGCATGGGCGCCTGTTCTTAATCTTCTAGGTAAAAACACCGTGATAATTTTATTTCCACCTTAAAATGACAGATGTGAATTCCTACACATGTATAGTGGGACAGAGAAAGACATCTGCTTGAGATTGGTGAGTCCTCCCAGAAGCTGCAGTTGTACAAATTATTTTGTTTACATATTATCGATTCGAAAGACACCTGTCAGAAATTCATCTCCCCCCCCCGATTCTTTAGAGAAATGAATTAACTGCATGTGTGCATCTGACTACAAATGCTTACTAAAAGCAATGCATTATGTTAGAATAAACAAAATGGATGATTGTGAAATGAACTTTGGCTCTTACCCTTAACTGAATGTTTTCATACTTCAAAGGCCACAGGTTGAAGAGTGAACCCGCAGTCTGGCTGTGATGGAGGTGAAGTTGTAAAGAAATAATTAAGACTGAATGATATAATATGGGTTTGATAGGTTAGTGTCAATTTAAGATGAGCCTCCTAAAAGCTTGTCATCTTCCTCCTCTATGAAGAGGTCATAGAGCACAGAAAAAGAAGACAGCCAACTTCAGTGTAAGGGGAACGTTCTTACTCTCCTTTGGCAATGTAATCTTGAAATTCTATTACCTCTGAAAGTATGACTATGAAGTTCTGTTGTTTATGATAGCCTGTTTCATTTTGCTATTGCTTAATAAGCAGATCAATACATCTACTGAGATACAGGCTTTTGACATTTTGTACTGGGCAAGCAGAACAAAGAAAACACTCAAGGTCACCTTCTTAGTTGGATCCAAATCCAAGCCTTGAGGCAGAAAATACATCTTTAGGAATATCTTATTTCAACTTAATACTAGGCTCCCATGACATTATTATCATGTTAAAGTTAGTAGAACAGAAATCTTATATGGCGATTGATCCTGCAAAATAAAATTTGTCCCTCATTATGAATGTGTATTATGTCAAGAAAATGATCACATACTTATTTTAATCTCATTTTACAACAAAAAGGGTATATGTGCCTGGATGACTCATTTTGAGCCCTGAATTTTCATCTGTGATTAATCACCCCTGGTCTGGAAAGTGTCTGACAGAGCTTTCTGCTGAGCACAAATCTTACACTTTAGCATTTGAAGGCTATGCAAGATGCATTGTCGGTGAGTGTACATGGGGTGGGAGTAAGAACGGCAGAGATGGAAAAGGACTTGGCGAGATTTCTTTCAGTGAAGGATGAGGTGTTGGAGAAGTTCCAGGGGAGGGGAACAAAGAAAATCTCACCAAGGAAATAACCTGCAATCCAAGTATTGCTGCCTCAAAACAAAGGAAACTAGCTTATCACGAGACATGCTCTGAGGTTGAAAGTAACTCAGCCTCTTCACATCACAGGAAGGAGCATTAAAATCATATGTTTGGGAGAACCAAGGTCTGCTGGGAGAATGTTAAAGGTCAATATTTTCAAATATTAGACATAAAACATATGTTTTAATGCAAGGCAAAGGACAGCCTGCCAATCTTACCCTTCTCTCTCTCACATTCTTATACACACAAAATAATGAAATGGGAATAAAACAGCAACTTCTAAAACTACCAAGTTATATGAACTTTATATTTATAAAACATAATTCATCCTGAAAAATAACACCTGTAGTTTAAAGATGAAAATTTAGCAATAAAATTAATAAAGTTAACTCAAAGCATTCTAAACATTCTCAGATTAGATTTCACTCTAAACACATCAGAGGCACTGGTAGAGGCACCATGATATCAAATTTTGATTAGATAAAGGTCAAATCATCCTTAGAAAGATCAGTTCTTTATTCCCCAAATGTACATACACATCCATCATCACGTGTTAAGATTATCTTGAATCTGAAATGTGGCCTAGGTGTTCATATATTTTATTGGCTGGTTCTAGATGAAAGCTCTATTGGACATAGAACATTTTGAAAAGGGAGCCTTTCTGGATGATAGATTCCTAGGAGATTTGTGCTTTTCCACCACAAAACCATTTGTGTGTGCCCTTCTTGAAGCACTGAGAGCCCTCCAAATCATGAACTGGAAACAAACCCTTCATCCTTTAAGTTGTTTCTGCCTCATATTCTATCACAGAATGAGAAGAGTAATTACTAAAAAAGTTATATGAGATAATGAATACAGAGCACTTACCATATTGTTTATGCTAAATAATTGACTTAAATAAATAGCTACTCAAAATACCTCCTTCATTTTTACTAAAATAATACCTTAAAAAGGAAGAATTGTTATTAAGCAAAGAAAGGTCTGTAATGAATACTGAGTAGCAGCTCTAGGAAATAATGAAGACAGAACTTGGAAAATAAACTTTTGATTAAGAGGGTGTTATGTACTCAATAATCCTTTCCTAGAAATTAGAACCTTCACCTGCAAAGCATATTGATAGCAGGACCAATGAAAAAGTGATGACTGCTTCCTGAACTAGAATGTATGTTTTCTTAATCTGATAAAGATGTTCTAATGAGAACTGGATAAAATGTTATCTCTTTCTAATGCATGTGAGTAGACAGAGAAAATCAGCATTGTGCAGGCTAGAAAGAGGGCACCACAGGATCAAATCATCCTGGATACCTCAGTTCTTGTAACTGTGCCAGAATAATTTTCAGGTGTTTGAACCACCCAGAGTATCATGATTTGGCATACCAGGCCCAGTGATCTGAAGCAACAAGCATTAAAGACTAATTGTTTCACTTCATTTTTTTTGTCTTGCCTTGATTTAATTTAAGAATACAAAGATAAGAACAAATGTACAAATTAAAATACATTACCTGAAAACAGTAAGACAGATTATGTTAACATTTAAATCACTGGACTGGAAATCACCAGCTTTGGCATATGTATTATAAGCAACATATCAATCTACCCAACATTCCCACATCAGGAAACAAGACAGACTGTGTAATCTTCATTTGTTCAATTATTCTATTAGAAAAAAATAGCACCAGGGACTTGGAGAAATAAAGTAGTCCTTAAGAGCTATTGCTACTCTTCCAAAGGACTGAAGTTCACCTTCCAACACCCACATCATGTGGCTCAAAATCACTGGTAACTCCTCTTCCATGGGGATGGATTGTATACCCTCTTATGACCTCTGCAGGCACCCCACTCATGTTCATATACTCCCCTTCACAGTACACATATACACATAACTCAAGCGGAGAGAAATATTTAATGGGGCCTACTATCAAATAAGTAGGTTCCAATGAATGTTTTCTCATATGCATAAAATAATTCCTCCAAAGAAATGTGAGAACATTGAAATCGGACCATATGACTGTAGTACAAAGGCCTGGCTTATTGGGGTTTCTGTCCTGCCCGGTTCCCCACAGCCGGCAAGCCCCAAAGAAAAATCACGCAGAGAGTCTCCATAAATTACAGTCTGATTAGCCCATTAGCTCAGGCTTCTTATTAGCTCTTGTAGCTTATATTAACCCATTATCCTTATTTATGTTAGCCACATGGCTCAGTACCTTTCTCAGCGGGGCAGGTCACATCCTGCTTCTTCGGTGGTCTAGACAGGAATGCCGAGAGAGCTTCCTGCTTCCCAGAATTCTCCTCTTCTCCTTGCTCCGCCTCTACTTCCTGTCTGGTTGTCCCACCTATACATCCTGGCTAATGGCCAATCAGCGTTTATTTAAATCATGATTGACAGAATACAGACAATTCTCCCGCACCATATGACCTGAAGTGTTGACCTCATGGTGATGCAAAGATTAATGAAGATGGGTTAGTTTAGGATGTAAGAGACAGCCAATAAAAATCTAAAGTTAATAGGTCAAACAGTGATTTAATTAATACAGTTTCTGAGTGGCTAATTAGAGTCTGGGCAGTGAAGAATTAATGAGCAACCTCCACTAACAAAATGGCACCCATCATTGACAACGAAATTTACTTAAAACCTGAGAGAGTTTGGGAAGGAATTCTAGAAACAAAGAGAACAGAGTTAAGGACAGCTTCTTCGTAGAGCATTTTCTCAGGTAGGCTCTGTTTGGTAGAGGCAAGCACATCTCATTTAAGAGAGGCTTCCTGACTCAGCTTTAGCTGCAAAAATCTTGTAGTTCTTTAGGTGGCCCCAGAACCAAACACTTAAGTGGTGTTTATGACTAAACAGTTAATGGTGGCAAGGACCGTGAAACTCCATAGAGTTGTGGTTAAAATCATGGCTCCCAACGGTACCTCTGCCTTGAAGCTAGACTCTCAGAAAGCTAAGGAATGGGGTGGATCTAGCCATCAAAACCATGGCTTTTATCTTAGCTATATTGCTTAGAAAATTAAAGACTCATGTTGTCAGAAAAAAAAGATATACAGTAAAGTTAGATTCAGACAAAAAAAAACCCTCTAAATGGTTTACAGTGTGTTTGAAAATATATGCATGCTCAGGAGATAAAAGAAAAAAGGATAAAGTCCTTAAAAGAAAGAAAGATAGAAGTTGGGTGTGGTGGCATACACCTTTAATCTCAGCACTTAGAAGATAGAGGCAGACAGATCTCTGTGAGTTCAAGAACAGCCTAGACTACAGAGTGAGTTATAGGATAGCAAAAGATACACAAAGAAAGCCTGTCTCAAAAAACAACAAAAATTAAAAATAAAACTACAAGAAATAGAGTTTAAAATAAATCCACATAAAGATGGAAAATACACAGAGAATCTGGATAATGTATGTTTTTATGCTGTCTTTGAATTGGTTGAAGGCTGAGGAAGAAGCAACATCTACTCAAACATTTTTTATTATAAATGTTACTGGATTAATCCAGCAAATATATTTTGAAAATGCCTTGATTTCAAAATTTAGGTCAAAAGATATTACTTTGGAGAGGAGGTTTTTCTTTTGTTTATACAGAAAATGAGAGTCTGTGGATTCATTCTGGTTTAAGAAAAATCAAGTTTGATCAATGAAGATCTCCTGAAAAATCTCTGATAGAAGTAGATGGTCCAGATATTCCAACATTTCAGAGAACCTCTGTTGGAGTTTCCTCTGAGTTCTGCATCCAGAATAGTCTCAAGTCTGCTGGCTGAGATGATCAAGCCTCCCAGAATATTCCTGTCAGGATTTGATCATAACCCTAAATTTTCTTTAGGTACCCATAAGATTATTAGTGTCCCAAATAAACAAGAAGTTGCCTGAAAAACTCATTCCCAAAAAATGGATTATGGATGTTTTCCTTTATTTAGAGTGTTGATTATAAGTTGTTATGGGTAATGATCAAGAAGAAAGGTAAACAGTGGAGATTAGATTCAGAGTTTTTGTTTTGAAAAAACAGGGGGGAGAGTGTTCTTGTACCATGTCAAGATTTGTCACTTGTATTGGTTTAATAAAATGCTGATTGGCCAGTAGCCAGGCAGGAAGTATAGGCAGGGCAATCAGCCAGAAACTATATTGTGTTTACTTTGAATATTTTACTGCAGAGAGACATTTGATTCTGGGAGGAGGATTTGATTGAGGATGGGAGGTGATGTGGGAGGTGATGTATGCCATGAATATGTTTTATTGCCATTGGTTTTTAAAGAAGCTGCTTTCTGCCAATGGCTTAACAGACTATAGCCAGCATGGAATATATATATATATATGAGAGAGAGAGAGTAGGCCAAGTCAAGGAGAGGCCATGTAGCCACCACAGAAGGCAGATGCCTCAACTGGAACCCACTGAAACTTTGCCAGTAGGTCATGACCTCATGCCGATGCACAGATTAATGAATAATGGTTAGTTTAGGATGTAAGAGCTAGCCAATAAGAAGCTAGAGCTTATAGGACAAGCGGTGATTTGATTAATACAGTTTCTGTGTGGTCAATTCGAGTCTGGGCAACTGGGGATCAATGAGCAGTAGTCAACAATATTGAATAATGTAACTATGTGAAAACAAATGCTTTCTTTTTTGAAAAAAAATGTTGCCCACCAAAGCAATATAAAAGAAATACCAACTGAAATAATTCATTCAATATTACTTTGCTTTATTAGACTTTGGACTTAGTCTCACATTTTCAAGGGACGGGATGATTTCATTGAGCTTTTTGTTTTGAAAATACTTGTAAATGATTATCATACTGAAAGGAGCACTTATAATTTTAGAATCTGCTGATATTTGTAGACATTGCTATGCAATTTGTAATTATTCATATGTTTGTGTCTATATATGCATTTGTGTTGTTGTGGATATTTATATATGATTAAGTGAACACACTTGATTACATCTTGATAAAACAAATAAAGTATCATCATGGATACCCTTTTGGTATAGAAGCAACATTTTGAATCTTTTTTTCTGAATGTAAACATAAAATTAGAAAGGTTTTTTTCCCAAATAAACATGTGAAAAATTATCCAAAATCAAAACTAAAAATTCTCTCCTATTCTACCTCCCTGCCATCTTCATTCAATTTACCCTGTCCTCCCCATTCTTCTCTTCTGTCTTTAGGACATGTTATCTTACAATAAAAATGTGGTTTCATATGGAATTTGGAAGATCATAGGAAAACAATCCTTCTTCCTTTAATTTAGTTCACATAATACCTAGATATGGGTTTCCAGTCTTTGCCATATAGAACTTGCCTGGTTTTATTAAGCTAATTAGATCAAGGAAACAATTCAACTACCCTCTTACTATTTCAGAGGCTACAAACATTATCAGCCATGTAAATATCTACTAATATCTTCCCATAGTGAGATATTCTGTGTTTTTTCTTCTCATTGTAGTGTGTGTGAAAGAAAAACATCCATTGACTAACATCTTACTGCATGACTCAATATTGTTTTAGATGCAGAAAATGCATATATGATTTCCCAAACATTTGGAAAGTACATCAACATCAATAAGCTATTACTATGAGCTATAATTTTGAATTTGGCACCTGTCTCTTCAATGAGACTGTGAAATCTTTCATTGTTTGTGTCTCAATCACTTAATAATTTTCAGATTGTGGCATGATATTAAACAGAAAGAATGGATGAAATATGGTCAGTAGAATGGCCTTTTATTATGATGTGAATCTAAAATATCCTCTTTGTTAAGATCTTGCTTTTAATGTTTTATCCTCTGCCCCTTGTACTATTTTGAAGACAACAACTTCTTGGAAGTGAATTCTGGCTAGCATAATTATATTGTAAGTAGTGTGGTATTTTGAATGGGAAATATTCCACATAGGTTTATGTATTCGAATACTCAACCCTATTTAATGGCATGTTTAGGAAGTTAGGAACTTTACAGTATTGTTTCTTTACCTTAGAAAATACATCCCTGGGGATGACTTTAAGAACTCCTTGCCTCACACCACTTCAAGTTCACTCTTTCTGATTTGCTTTTGCAGTTGAAGATGTGATCCCTCAATGCCCTTTCCAGCTTTCTCATACCAGGCCTTGAATGTCCCTACACATGGGTTTTTGTGTTCTATAGGAAAAGAGGACTGTCTTCTGCTTGTCTTCCTTGTAGAAACAAATATTCTAAGATTTCTATACTTGAATGATAGAAAATTACTCCTTTTAAGTGTTCTCTGGTCAGCATGACCTCGTATCTCATCCCAGCTACTGTTATTGTGGACAAATCCATGGGTAGTTTATCTCTTAGCATCATTGCAATCATATGGTGCCTAAAATAAGCAAAGTAGGTCCTCTGACTCTATGCCAAATATTCTCCTGACAGTGAATATATATATTTTAAGGTAGATTTTGTATTTAAAAATCCATTTTATTTATGTGGTATAAGGTAAACCAACAGATAAACTATTTCTTCTCCTCTCTGTAGTAGTGGTTCTGAGACATAAGGGAAAGGTTCTTAAAAAAATTCCCTGGCTCAAGAAATTTTGGCCCAAGATCATTTTGCTAACACATTTTTGGATCAACTTTCTGATTTATCCTTTCCTCTCCAAGGCCCTCTCATCTTCCTGAAATCACATTTCCAAATAAACTGCTTACTTCAGATCCTTTGTCTCAGAAAACACACACCAAGAGACTGGGTAGCCTATGACTGAAGATATTCTTTATTAAAATGGGTCTGTCAAATTACAGATGGCCAATTAAAATGTAGTAACTCAGACTGATGCTATGAAGTCATCTTAGATATTGAAGGAAAATATGACTTCATGGTTTACTTGACATAAAATTATCCAGGAATTTTAAGTTAAAATTTAAGATTAGAAAATTGTGTTACCAGTGGTGCCTAACAGAAATACAGTATGAATTCAAAAGTCACTAACTAAAACAGTCAATATGCAATTATGAATGGCTAACTAATTAAATTCTCTAAGACAAGATTTTATCTTGAATCAGTGTCATTCATTTGAGAAGTCTTGCATTTCTATTTCTGTTTGCAGTCAAAATTTATTTGTATCTTTGTTTTTTCTTTTTTTATACACAATTATAAACATAAGGAAATAGAAATAGGACCTTAGCTACAATTTTTATGTAACAGAATATTAAGATAAAACTAAAAGTTTATGGGTAAACAGTCCCAAAAATTACTTATAAATTGAGTTTTAAAAATATTTTAAATAATGAATCCTTGAAAGAAGCTGTCTTGAGATACTTTTAATTATATAGAGAAAATTTGAAGCTATATTGATCGGAGATGCAATCAGAGTCCCATGTTATACTAAATGATATTTGTAAATTTTATGATATAAAGTATTCCCTATAGTTTTATCCCCGTATTTCTTTCAAACTAGGAGACAACAACCTCCTCCAAGTTCACCCACCTGAGAAATCAGTTTGTAGTCAGTCAAGGTCAGTGCCACTCAACAGCTGTTTCTGCTTTCAAGGTTGTCTGGGCTTTCTACACAGTTCTTTCTTCCCTGTTTTCCTTGAGTTTAATTGTCTAAGAAAAAATAGGCAAATGTAGACTGTCTCTTGAGTGAACCCAAAGATAATAAATATCTAGATATTACAGTTCTCTTCAAAAAAATCTGTTAGAGAG
>PVIU01018761.1:0-38190 GCA_004026605.1 Ondatra zibethicus
CTTGCATCCATGGTCTCTTAGTGTCTGCAGCACATCTATCCAAGACCTTCTGGCTTTCATGGTTTCCATAGAGAAGTCAGGTGTAATTCTGATAGGTTTACCTTTATATGTTACTTGGCCTTTTTCCTTTGCAGCTCTTAGTATTCTTTCTTTATTCTGTATGTTTTGTGTTTTGATTATTATATGGCGAGGGGATGTCTTTTTTTGATCCAGTCTATTCGCTATTCTGTATGATTCTTGTACCTTCATAGGCATATCCATCTTTAGGTTGGGAAAGTGTTCTTCTATAATTTTGTTGAATATATTTTCTGGGCCTTTGAACTGTGCTTCTTCTCCTTCTTCCACCCCTATTATTCATAGGTTTGGTCTTTTTATGGTGTCCCAGATTTCCTGGGTATTAAGAATTTGTTGGATTTTTTGTTTTCTTTGATCAATGAGTTTATTTTCTCTATAGTATCTTCAGCATCAGAGATTCTTTCTTCTATCCCTTGTAGTCTGTTGGTTATACTTGTCTCTGCAGTTCCTGTTTGTTTACCCAGATTTTCCATCTCCAGCCTTACCTCCGTTTGTGTTTTCTTCATTGCCTCCATTTCAGTTTTTAAATCTTAAACTGTTTCCATTACCTGTTTGATTGCTTTTTCTTGGTTTTCTAGGGTATCTTTGAGGAATTTATTCATTTCTTCTCACTTTTTGTTAGTTTTCTCATCCCTTTCTTCAAAGGACTTTTTCACCTCTTCTTTAAAGGTCTCTTTCACTTTCATAAAGTTACATTTAAAGTCGATTTCTTCTACTTCTTCTGGGTTAGGTTGCTCAGATTTTTTCTTCTGCATACTCCCTGGTTTCTAGTGTTATCATGTTGCTTTTCAGGTTGTTGGAGGAATTTTTGGATTGGAGCCTGTCCATGTCTTCCTTTGATTGCAGTCAGGGGAGTCTCAGCATGTGGGGACCTCCCAAGACAGCTTGTACACACTCACCCCTCTGGATAGCTGATATCAGTGCAAGGAGAGGAAGCCCAGTCTGGACTTCCGATCCTTCTGGACCTCTGATCTCAGCACAGGAAGAGAGAGTCCTGGTGTTCCAAGGACGCACAGAGGAAAGGGCAAACTTGCGTGTGAGGGGGATGCAGGGTCATGTGGTACAAAGAAGCCCATGGGGACCTTTTTGCCAGGCGCACACAACCTCCGATCTCAGCAGGAAGAGAGAGTCCTGGGGTTCCAAGGCCCTAGAGAGGAAAGGGCAATCTTGCAGGGGGGGGCAGTGCAGGGTCTTGTGGAACAAAGAGGCACGCTCGGACCTTACTGCCATGTGCGCACAACCTTACCTGTCTGTGCCTCCTATTTCATCATAGGAAGAGAGTGTGCTGGGGTTCCAAGGAAACAGAGGAAAGGGCAATCTTGCAGGGGGGGTGCAAGGTAGTGTGGAACAAAGAGGGGGGACCTTATCCCCAGGTGTGCACCAGCTTACCAGTCTGTGCTTCCTATCTCAGCACAGGAAGAGATACTGCTGGGGTTCCAAGGCCCCAGAGAGGAAAGGCAATCTTGCAGGAGGGGTTCAGGGTCATGTGGAACAAAGAGGCCTGCAGGAACCTTACCGCCAGGCATGTACCACCTTACCAGTCTGCGCCTCAATCTCAGCACAGGAAAAGAAAGTGCTGGGGTTCTAAGGACCAGTCTGTGCCTCCGATCTCAGCACAGGAAGAGAGAGTGCTGGGGTTCCAAGGCCCCACAGAGGAAAGGATTAAATGCCATATTCTGTAGTCTTTGAAAGATACAAAGAATGCCTATCTAACTGAAATATACCTCTATATATCTAGAAAATCTAACTAACATGACTACAAACTTGTCTATTATAGATGACTATCTATTAACCTATATTTTTTAATTATACATTACATTTTAAATGAACTACACAATCACAATACCTTAAACAAGATCAGAAATACATATAACAAAATTGACCTTAAATTTATATAATTAAAGCAAAATTTATAACAATGTAAATTATTCATATTGGCTAACTCTCACATATTCGTTTAACCCATTTTTAATAATCTGTGTTTTACCACGAGTCGTGGTTTACTGGGAAAGATTTAGGTGTCTGACCTGGGAGCTTTATAGTGGGTGTCTCTCTCTGACTCCGTCCCCTTCTTAGTATTTTGAGTTATTTCTTTTTTTGTCTATCTAAGTCCTGTCCTATCAAAAGGCCAAGGCAGTTTTTTTTTAATTAACCGAAAAAAGCAACCCAAATATAGAATGACCCTCCTACACCAAGAAAATGGAAGAAAATTTCATGTTTTTCATGATTGAATATTTTTTTCTAAGGAAAAAGGGACATAGTCCCTCAAACTTGTTAATTATGTATACAAACATCCAAGAAACTTTAGTAGCAATGTTAAATTAAAGTGATATTGCTATCAAATCTGATAAAACAAGGATTGACCCTTTTGTTTAAATTCTTCAAAATTCCTCTGGTAGCATTTGTTAATTACAGATTTTAAAAGGAAACAGAATAGCAATTGCTTGCAGTCATTATTCACATTTATGTACAGGGAAAAGCCACTATTCTCTGCAGAAAATATTAAACCTGCCAGATGAATTTATAAGTTGTGGCAGGAGAAGGCAGAATAAGCAATGCAGTTTTTATATGCAAGCCTTGGCTAAATAAAAAGTAAAATTTTATAATGATGTCACTCACGATTGCCACACAGTCTACAAACTGCATGCAACAAATCTAGTAAATGGTGTTAACTCTGAATAACACAGATAAAAAGGAAAGAAAACAGTGGGACTTAGAGGAAAACAATAAAGGAAAATAGTCATAACTTCTCTAATACTAATTATAGTAAAAGAGAATAATGTGAAAAAATAGTTATGGATATTAGGAATCCAGGTGCCTTTTTCACCAAATTTAATGTGAAGTACAAAATAATACTCATTAAGAAATAAGTATGATGTTTATAGTATAAATAAAAAAGTAATTTTACACAAATAACCAGAGATGCTAGCAATAGTAGTAGTAGTAGTAGTAGTAGTAGTAGTAGTAGTAGTAGTAGTAGTAGTAGTAGTGTGTGTGTGTGTGTGTGTGTGTGTGTGTGTGTGTGTGTGTGTGTATGGTACATACTTGTCTAGTAGGGTGGGTTTGTCCATGTGCACACTTTCCAGAACACAAATTTGAAAGTCTGTCTTTCTTACTATACCCCTATTGTCTTTAGACAAAACCATTAACAGAACTTAAATCTCATCATTTTAGATAGGCCACCTGTCCATGAGCTCCCAGAATCCACCAGTCACTGTTCCCAATGATGAGATTATGGACAAATTCAACAATGTTGACTTTTTAAGCAGGCTCTGAGATTCAAACTCTTATCCCCATTCCTTTTTTTCTCTTCCATTTTTAATTTTCTTTTAAAAAATATTAATTTTACATCCCAACCACAGTTCACCCCCTCCCCTTCTCCTGCACCCTCCCATCTCCCCAAACCCTCTATCCACTCTTTAGAAAGGGTAAGGACTCCCATGGAGCATCAACAAAGCCTGGGATATTAAGTTGAAGCAAGACCAAGTCCCTCCCCAGCTGCATCAAGGTTGAGTCAGTCATCCCAATATAAGGAATAGACCCAAAAAGCTAACTCATGCAATTGTAAATAGAACCAATAAAGAAATAACAAACTGGGGAATCCTGGAGATGGAAAATCTTGGTAAGCAAACAGGAACTACAGTTACAAGCATCACAAACAGAATTTAAGGGATGGAAGTAAGGATCTCAGGCATAAAGGATATAATAGAAGAAATTGTAACATTGGTCAAAGAAAATTTTAAATCTAAAAAGATCCTAACACAAAATATCCAGGAAATCTGGGACACTATGAAAAGATCAAACCCAAGAATAGTTAGAATAGAAGGATATGGCTACGTTAATGGAGGTGTTTATCAACTGTAGGAGTTCCATGGTAGAATTCATGGAGTCACTTATTGTATATTGTCATATCATCTGCAAATAACAAAAGTTTGACATTTTTATTCCCTATTTGTGTCCCCTTGATCTCTTTTTGTTATCTTGTTGCTCTAGCTAGAACTTAAAGAACGATTTTGAATAGATATGGAGAGAGTAGGCAGCTTTGTCTTGTTCCTTATTTTAGTGGATTTGCTTTGAGTTTCTCTCCATTTAATTTGTGTTGACTGTCAGCTTGCTGTATATTGCCTTTACTATATTTAGATAAGATCCTTGTATCCTTGATTTCTCCAGAACCATTAACATGAAGAGATGTTGGATTTTGTCAAATGCTTTTTTATCATCTAATAAGATGATCATATTGTTTTCTTCTTTCGGTTTATTTATGTAGTATATTTCATTGATAGGTTTTCATATGTTGAACCATCCCTGCATCTCTGGAATAAAGTCAATTTGGTGGATGATTTTTTTATGTGATCTTGGATTCATTTTGCCAATATTTTATTGAATATTTTTGAATCAATGTTCATGAGGGAGATTGGTCCGTAATTCTCTTTCTTGGTTGAGTCTTTACATAGTTTCAGAATCAGGGTAGCTACACTCTCCATTGAAAGAGTTTGGAAATGTTCCTTTTGCTTCTATTGTGTGGAACAATTTGAGGAGTATAGATATTAGGTCTTCTTTGGATTTCTGGTAGAATTTTGCAATGAAAACATCAGGTCCTGGGCTTTTATTGATAGGAGGCTTTTGATGACAACTTCTATTTATTTTATTATAGGTCTATTTAAATTGTTCATCTGTTCTTGATTTAATTTTGGTATGTGGTACCTATCCATAAAATTTTCCATTTCTTTGACATTTTCCAATTTTGTGGGCATTGTAGTATGACCTAATGATTCCCTGAATTTCCTTAGTGTCTGTTGTTTTGCCCACCCCATTTCATTTCTGATTTTGATAATTTGGATGTTTTCTCTGCCTTTTGATTAGTTTGGATAAGGGTTTGTCTATCTTTCTGATTTTCTTAAAGAACCAATTTTTCTTTTATTTATTCTTTGTATTGTTGTTTTCCTTGTTTCTATTTTATTGATTTGGGGCCCTCAATTTGATAATTTCTTGTCATTTATTCCTTCTGGGTGAGTCTGCTTCTTTTTGTTCTAGAGCTTTCAGGTATGCTGTTAAGTCCCTAGTATAAGATATCTCTACTTTTTTATTCAGGCGCTTAGTGCTATGAACTTTCCTCTTAGCACTGTTTTCATAATGTCTCATAGGTTTGGGTACTTTGTGTCTTTATTTCATTGAATTCTAGGAAGTCTTGAATGTCTTTTTTTTATTCCTTGACCCAGGGGTGACATAATTGAGCACTGTTTAATTTCCATGAGTGTGTAGGTTTTCTGCAATTAGTGTTGTTGTTGAATTCTGACTTTAAACCATGGTAAATCTAATACTATTCACGAGCTTATTGCATTTTTTTAAATCTGTATAGGTTTGTTTTGTTACCAAGAATGTAGTCAATTTTAGAGTAGATTTCATGAGGTGTAGATATATTAGGTCGGCACAAATAAATAACCAAGGCAGCTCAATAGGAATGGGCATTTTTAATGAATGAAAAGGGGGAAAACTCACTCTAGAAGGGTGGGAGGTCCGAAGTCCTATCAATCCAGCAGACACCGCATGGAGAGAGAGCACACCTGTGTTCTCTCAATTTTCTACCTGGGGTCCAAGTGACCAAACCCCAACTTGATGTGATTGGTTAATGGCTTTTTTCCCCATCAATGAGGTCCTGAGAAGAAGGTATATTCTTTTGTGTTTGGGTGAAATCTTCTATAGATGCCTGTTAAATACATTTGAGTCATGCATATGATAGTTCTATTATTTCTCTGTTAAATTTCTGTCTGGTTGACCTGTCCATTGGGGACAGTGGAGTATTAAAGTTTCCTACTATTAGTGTGTGGGGCTTGATAGGGGATTTAAGCTTTAGCAATGTTTCTTTTACCTATGAGGGGCTCTTATTTGGGGTAAAAATGTTCAGGATTGAGATTTCAACTTGATGTATTTTTCCTGGGATGAATATGAAGTGTCCTACTCCATCTCTTCTGATTTACTTTAGTTTGAAGTCTATTTTATTAGATATTAGGGTAGCTATACCCACTTATTTCTTGGGTCATTTGATTGTAAAACCTTTTCATATCCTTTAATCTGAGTTAATGTCTGTCTTTGAAGTTGAGGTGTGCTTCTTGTATACAGCAGAAGAATGGATCCTGCTTTCATATCCATTCTGTTAGCCTGTGTCTTTTTATAGATTAATTGAGTCCATTGATATTGAAATATCAATGACCAGTGATTGTTAATTCCTGTTATTTCTTGGTGGTAGTGTTTGTATGTTTCCCCTATTTGGGGTTTGATATTTTTGAGGTTATCTGTTGCCTATGTTTTTGTGAGTTCAGTTAGCTTCCTTGTGTTGTTATTTACCTTCTAGAAATATATAAGGCTGGGCTTGTTAATAGGTACTGTTTAAATCTGATTTTATAGTGGGATATCTTGTTTTCTCCATTGATGGTGATTGAAAGCTTTGTTGGGTATAGTCATCTGGGCTTGATATCTGCAGCATATCTATCCAGAATTTTCTGGCTTCTGTGGTTTCCATTGAGAAGTTGGGTGTTAATTCTAATAGGTCTGCCTTTATATGTTACTTGGTCTTTTTTTCTTTGCAGCTCTTAATATTCTTTCTTTATTCTGTATGTTTTGTGTTTGATTATTATATGGTGAGGGGACTCTTTTTTGACCCAATCTATTTGGTGTTATATAAGCTTCTTGAATCTTCATAGACATATCCTTCTTTAGGTTGGGTAAGTTTTCCTCTATGATTTTGTTGAATATATTTTCTGTGACTTTGAGCTGGATCAACTCAAAAAATCAGTAGCTCTCTTGTATAAAAATGATGAAGAATGTGAGAAAGAAATCAGAGAAACATTACCATTCACAACAGTCACAAATACCTAAAATGTCTTGCAGTAACACTAACCAAACAAGTGAAAAAACTGTTTGACTATAATTTTAAGTCTTTGAAGAAAGAAACTGAAGAAGATAACAGAAAATGGAATGATATCTCATACTTTTGGATAAGTAGGATCAACATAATAAAAATGGAACTCCTACCAAAAGCAATTGAATATATTCAATGCAATCCTTATCAAAATTCCAATACAATTCTTCACAGATCTCAAAAGAACAATACACAACTTCATATGAATAAAAAACAAGATAGCTAAAACAATCCTGTACAATAAAGTAACTTCCAGAGGCATAACCATCCCTGACATCAAGCTCTATTATAGAGATACAGTAATGAAAACAGCTTAATATTAGCTAAAACCAGATAGGTTGACCAATGGAATCTAATTGAAGACTTGCATATTAATCCACATACCAATGATCACCTGACTTCTGACAAAAAAGCTAAAATTATACAATGGAAAAAAGAAATCATCTTCAACAAATGGTGCTGGTATAACTGGATATCAACATGTAAAAGAATGCCTATAGATCCATACCTATTCCCATGCACAAAACTCAAGTCCAAATGGATTAATCATGTCAATATAAATCCAACCACACTGACCCTGATAGAAGAGAAAGTAGAAAGGAAACTTCAAAGTCTGGGCACAAGAGACCACTTTCAAATATAACCCTGGTAGCACAGACACTGAGAGCAACAATAAATAAATGGGACCTCCTGAAAATGAGAAGCTTCTGTAAAGCAAAACACACAGTCAATAAGACATTCCCTACTGAATGAGAAAAGATATTTACAAATCCCACATCAGACCAAGGACTATTCTCCAATATATATAAAGAACTCAAGAAATTTGACATCTAAATTCCAAATAAGCCAGTTAAAAAATGGGGTATAGCTCTAAACAGAAAATTATCAACAGAAGAATTTCAAATGGCTGAAAGAAATTTAGTAAATGTTCAAATCCTTATCCAATAGGGAAATGCAAAACAAAATGATTCTAAGATACCATCCTATACCTGTCAGATGACTAAGATAAAAATTACCAATGATAACCAGATGGTAGCAGCACATAACTTTAGTCCCAGCACTTTGGAGGCAGAGCCAGGTGGATCCCTGTGAGTTCAAGGCCAGCCTTGTCTACAAGAGCTAGTTCCTGGACAGGCTCCAAAGCTACAGAAAACCCTGTCTTGAAAAGCCTAAACAACAACAAAAAGCAAAACAAAACAAACAAAAAACAAAAACCACCAATGATAACTTATGCTGGAGAGGATGTAGAGTAAGGGGAAAACTCTTACATTGCTGGTGGAAGTGCAAACTTGTACAACTACTCTTTAAATCAGTATGGATATTCTCAGAAAATTAGGAATCAACCTACCACAAGACACAGAAATACCACTCTTGGGCATATACCCAAAGTATGCTCAAACATACTACAAGGGCATTTGTTCAACTACATTTAAAGCAGAAGTATTTGTAATAGCCAGAATTGGAAACAACTTAGATGCCCCTAAACCAAAAAAATGGTTAAAGAAAATGTGGTTCATTTACACAATGGAGTACTACTCAGTGGTATAAAACAATGACATCTTGATATTTGCATGAAAATAAATGGAACTAGAAGAAGAAACATTCTTGAGTGAGGTAAAACAGACCCAAAAGATGAGCAGGTATGCACCTACTCATAGTTGAATACCAGCTGTAAAGCAAAGGATAAGGAATCTATAGTCCATGACCCCAGAGAAACTAAGTAACAATGAGAACCCTGAGAGGAACTTGCATTGATTCCCCCAGAGAAAGGGAAATAGACAAGACCTCCTGCGAAATTTGGGTGTGTAGGAGTTGGGGGTAGAAGGGAAGGAGGAAAAGAAAGAAGTAGGGAGAAGGGGGGATGAGAAATAGAGGGAACAGGATGGTCCATATAAGGGAACAGCAGAGATAGAGAACAAAGAAAGAGATATCTTGATTGAGGGAGCCATTATGGGGCTAGAAACTTGGCACTAGAAAAATTCCCAGGAATCCACATGGATGACACTAGCTAAGATGCTAAGCAATAGTGGAGAGGGTGGCTGAACTGGCCTTTCCCTGATGATTATCTTAAATGTTACCATAGAGCCTACATCCTGCAACTGATGGAAGCAGGTACAGAGAACCACATTTTGGCTTATCTCCCAAAATCCAGTTGAAGAGAGGGAGGAGTAAGAATACAAGCAAAGAGTTCAAGACCATGATTGGGATACCCTCAGAATCAGCTTACCTGCGATAATGGAAGCTTTCCAACTCCAGCATGACAGCAAGAGAACCACCAAATTAGGCCCTCTGAATGTGGGTGACAGTTGAATGGCTGGGGCAGACTGTGGGGACACTGGCAGTGAGACCAGGATTTATTCCTACTGCTTGTTCTGAATTTTGGAAACCATTCTCTCTGGAGGGATACCTTGCTCAGCCCAGACATGGGTGTGTGTGGTGGGGGGCTTGGTAGTGCCTCAATGAATGTGCTAAATATTTTGACTCCACATGGGAAGCCTTATCTTCACTGAGGTGTGGATGGTGGATGGGATGAGGAGCAGAGGGGGGAGGTGGAGGGAGCAGGAGAAAGGGAGAAAGGGGGAAATGAATTTGGTATGTAAAATGAGAAAAGATAGTGTTTTAAAAAATAAACTACAATAATATATGAAATAAAAAGAATAGAAGAAGATTTCCAGCTCAAATATTCAGAAAATATTTTCAGCAAAATTCTAGAAGAAAATTTCCTCTACTTTAAATAAAGAGATGCCTATAAAGGTTCAAGAAGCTTATAGAATACAAAATGACTGAAGCAGAAAAGAAAATACCCCTGTATGATCACAATGCTAAATATATAGAACAAAGAAAGAATATTAAAAGCTGCACAGGAAAAAAAAAACAAGTAACATATAATAGCAGACATTGTAGAATCCACCTGACTTCTCAATGGAAGCTCTAAAAACTGAACCTGAACAGAAGTCTTCCTGACTCTTAAGAGACCTTAGATGCCAGCTGAGACTGCTATACCCAGCAAAACTTACAGTCATCAAAGACGGAAAAAAGAAGATAAACCAAGACAAAGTCAAATTTAAACAATATCTATTCACAAACCCAGCCCTAGAGAAGGAACTAGAAGAAAAACTACAACAAAAGGAACCTGACAACACCCAAGAAAATAAAGTAAAAAATTTCATACAAGCAAAACCAAAAGAAAGGAAGCACAAGTATACACATACACACACACACACAAACCAGCAACAACAAAATAACAGAGATTAGCATTAATATCTCTCAATATCAATGATCTCAATTCCCCAACAAAAAGATACAAACCAACAGAATGGATGCAAAAACAGAATCCATCCTTCTGCCACATACAAGGAACAAACCTAAACAAAGATATTACCCCAGACTAAAGAGATGGAAAAAGATTTTTTTAAAGCAAATTGGCTCAAGAAACAAGCTGATGTAGTCATTCTAATATTTGATAAACTAGACTTCCAACCAAAATTAATCAAAAGAGATGTGTGGGAGGGGGCTGCTTTGGTGCAGGACAATCATCTACATTCTGTCAATTATATTTTAAATAAACGCTGATTGGTTGGTAGCTAGGCAAGAAGAATGAGTGCAAAAATGAGAAAGTGGAGGTGAGGCAATGAGAAACAGAGAGTTCTGGGAAGAAGGAAGCCCATTCCTCCTAGTCCTGCCAAGACCACAGAAGAAGCAGGATGAGACCTGCCATGCTGAAAAATGTACTGAGCCATGTGACTAACAGATAAGGATAATGGGTTAATATAAGTTATAAGAACTAATACGAAGCATGAGCTAACGGGCCAATCAGTTTATATCTAATGCATACTCTCTGTGTGATTTTGTTGGGGACCTAAAGACTGTGGGAACTGGGCAGGACAGAAACCCCAACAAGCAGGCCCATCATGTTATAGAATGGTACCCGTATGGACAACTGCACCCACATAAAACCTGAGAGAGCTTGAGAAGTAATTCTGAGCAGAAAAGAATAGAGTACGCATGGCTTCTTGGTAGCAGCAATTTCTCGGGTCTGCTATGCTTGCCAGAGGCAAGCAAGCACTCTCCTCTAAGAGAGGCTTCCTGACTCAGCTTTAGCTGTAAAGCCTTGCAGCACTTTTAAGAGGTGCCAAGAAACACTTAAATAGTGTTGATAAAAAGCTGACTGCATGCTTTTCAGTTTTCAGCCTTAGCAGGAAAAAAGCTGCGCTGTTTTAAAATGCGGACTTTCTGGGCCATCCTGCCAGTGCAAACTCTAACTCTTTGAGGCAGGAGGTCCGGCTACAAAGAGACCATCTAAGTGTTGTTTGTGGACATACTGTTGCAGTTTGCTTGCTGGCAGGGACCTGGAAACGCCATAGAGTTTTGGCAATAAACATGGCAAAAGCCACTACCTCTGCCATTAGGCTGGAATCGCAGAAGTTACAGAATGAACTAGATCCAGCCGTCAAAGCTATGACTTTAATCCTACCCATATTGCTTGGTAAATTAAAGACTCATGTGGTCAGAAAAAGAGAGATATACAGTAAAGAGAGACTCAAAGATGCAGAAAAACCCTAAATGGTTTACAGTGTGTTAAAAATATAAGCAGGCTTGAAAAAAAAGGTTAAAGTCCTTAAAATAAAAAAGAAAGAGAGTAGTTGGGTGTGGTAGTACACACCTTTAATCCCAACACTTGGGAGACAGAGGTAGACTGATCTCTGTGAGTTCAAGGTATGGTTGTGCACATCTTTAATTCCAATGCCTGGGAGGCAGAGGAAGACAGATCTCTGTGAGTTCAAGGTGCAGTAGCACACACCTTTAAACCCAGAACTGGGGAGGCAGAGACAGGCAGATCTCTATAAGTTCAAGGACAGCCTGGTCTACAGAGTGAGTTCCAGGACAAAGATACACAGAAACCCTGTCTCAAAAAGCCAAAATTAAAAATAAAAGAAATACAGTTTAAAACAAAGCTGCATAAAAATGGAAAATACACAGAGAATCTGGATACTGTATGTTATTATGCTCTCTCTCTTTGAATTGTTAGAATGCTGAGGAAGGAGTGACAGCTGCTAAAAGATGTTTGCTTTTAAATGCTGCTGAATTAATCCAAGATAGGCATTTTAAAAATACCTTGACTTCAAAATTGAAGTCAAAAGATATGTTACTTTGGAGAAAAGATTTTGCTTTTGTTTCACAGGAAATGAGAGGCTCTGGATTTTTTTCTGAGTTAAGAAAACTCCGGTTTGATCAAGGAAGACCACATGAGAAATCTCTGGTAGGAACAGATGGCCCAAACGTCTGAGTTCTTCATCCAGAACAGATTCAAGATGCTTCCTGAGATAGTCAAGCCTCACAGGAGAGTCAGGACTTGATCATAACTCTAAAATTTCTTTAGGTCCCCATAAGATTATCAGCACCCCCAACCAGCCGGAAGTAGCTAGAATACTATGCCCACGTTCCCAAAAAATGGACAATGGATATTTTCTTTTGTTTAATGCAAAAACAAGAGGGCAAAGTGGTGTGGGACTATCATCTATATTCTGTCAATTAAATTTTAAATAAACGCTGATTGGTCAGTAGGCAGGGAGGATGTATAGGTGGGAAAGCCAGACAGGAAGTAGAGGTTGGGCAATGAGAACAGGAGAATTCTGGGAAGAAGGAAGCCCATTCCTCCCAGTCCTTCCCAGACCACAGAAGAAGCAGGATGTGACCTACCCCGCTTAAAAATATACTGAGCCATGTGGCTAACATAGATATGGATAATGGTTTAATATAAGTTATAAGAGCTAATATGAAGCCTGAGCTAATGAGCCAATCAGTTTATATCTAATGTAGACTCTCTGTGTGATTTTGTTTGGGACCTAAAGACTGTGGGAACTGGGCAGGATAGAAACCCCAATAAGCAGGCCCGTCATGTTACACTGCTTGTTCGTTCTGGCTGCCCAGCTAGCATACATCTGAAATAATTATACAAAAACTATATTAATTAAATCACTGCTTGAACCATCAGTTTTATCTTCTCATTGGCTAACCTTTACATCTTAATTTAACCCTTTTTTATTAATCTGTATATCATTAAGAGGTCGTGGCCTACCAGCAAATTTTCAGCACATCTATCTCCAGAGGCAGCTCCATGGCATCTCTCTGACACCGCCTTCCACCTCCCATGCTATAGGCCAAGACAGTTCTTTATTCATTAATCATTAAAAGCAATACATAGACAGAAGGATCTCCCACACCAAGATGGGACAGGACACTTCAGACTCATCAAAGGAAAAATCCACCAAAATGAATTCTCAAGTTTGAACATCTATGCCTGAAACGCAAGGGCACTCACATTTTTAAAAGAAACATTACTAAAGTTTAAATCACACATCAAACCCCATATATTAATAGTAGGATACTTCAAACACCACTCTCACCAATGGACAGATCATCTAGACAGAAACTAAGCAAAGAAATAATGGCACTAACAGACATTATGACTCAAATGGATCTAATCAATACTTGGGAGCAGATATAGGTGGATCTCTGTGAGTTCAAGGCATGGTGGCACACACCTTTAATCCCAGTGCTTGGGAGGCAGAGGCAGAGAGACCTCTGTGAGTTCAAGGTGTGGTGGCACACGCCTTTAATCCCAGCACTGGGGAAGCAGAGGCAGGTGGATCTCTGTGAGTTCAAAGACAGCCTGGTCTACAGAGGGAGTTCCAGGACAAAGTTATACAGAGAACCTGTCTCAAAAGTAAAAGTAAAAATAAAAGAAGTCGAGGTTAAAGTAAAGCCACATAAAGATGGAAAATACACAGAGAATCTGGATACTTTATGCTATTATGCTCTCTTTGAACTGTTTGAATGCTGAGGAAGGAGCAACAACTGCTAAAAGATGTTTGCTTATAAATGCTGCTGAATTAATCCAAGATTGGTACTTTGAAAATACTTTGACTTCAAAATTGAAGTCAAAAGATATGTTACTTTAGAGAAGAAATTTTGCTTTTGTTTCCACAGAAAATGAGAGGCTGTGGATTCATTCTGAGTTAAGAAAACTCCAGTTTGATCAAGGACGACCACCTGAGAAATCTCCAATAGAAACAAATGGCTCAGCTGTAAGAGTTCTACATCCAAAACAGATTCAAGATGCTGCCTGAGATGATCAAGACACCCAGGATACTGCAGCCACGACTTGACCAAAATTCTAAATTTTCTTTAGGTCCCCATAAGATTATCAGTGCCCCCATCAGCAGGAAATGACCTTAAATACTATGCCCACATTCCCAAAAATGGAATATGGATATTTTCCATTGATTAAAAAAAAGAGAGGGGGAAGTTGTGTGGGACAATTCTGTGTTTTGTCAATTATGGTTTCAATAACACTGATTGGCCAGTAGCCAAGCAGGAAGTATAGCCGGGTCAACCAGACAGGAAGTAGAGGTGGGTCAAGGAGAACAGGAGAATTCTGGAAAGGAGGAAGCTCATTCTTCCCCAGTCCTGTCCAGACACTGAAGAAGGAAGATGTGACCTGGCCTGCTGAAAAAGGTACTGAGCCATGTGGCTAACATATAGTAGAATAATGGGCTAATATAAGTTATAATAGTTTATAGGAAGCCTGAGCTGATGGGCCAATCCGTTTATAACTTATGTAGACCTCTGTGTGATTTTATTTGGGACTTAACCATTGCGGGAACTGGGCAGGACAGAAAACCTCCGACAATGACAGAACATTTTACCCAAACACAAAGAATATACCTTTTTTTCAGCACTGCTTGAAACATTCACCAAAATGGACCATATACTTAGCCACAAAGTGTTTCTCGACAGAAACGTGAAAATGGAAATTATCCCCTGTATTTTATCAGACTACCAGGTTTAAAGCTGGATTTCAATAGCAGAAACAACAGAAAAGCCTACAAACTCATGGATACTGAACTACTCTCTACTGAATGTCCACTTGATCACAGCAGTAAAAAAGAAAGAACTTAAAGCCTTCCTAGAATTTAATGAAAATTAATGCACAACATAGTCAAACTTATGGAACACAATGAAAGAGGTGCTAAGATAAACATTTATTGCATTAAGAGTCTTCATAATTAAAAAGATACCGTAATAGCCACTTAAAAACACACCTGAACTCTCTCGATCAAAAAGAAGCAAACACACCCAAGAGCAGTAGAAGGCAGGATGTGTTCAAACTGAGGGCGAAAATTAATAAAGTTGAAACAAATACAGCAATACAAAGAATCAATGAAACAAGGAGCTTATTCTTTGAGAAAATCAGCAAGATTTGTTTTAATTTGAATTTTTTAATATCTAGCTTATTGAGTTCATTATAATTTTTGGAAACTAGCCTTCTGTAATATTTCGGTTTGGTGAAGATCTTTTTCCATTCTATAGACCATCCTTTTCTCCTCTTGAAGATGTCCTTTGCCTTGCAGAAGTTTTTTAGCTTCATGAGGTCTCATTTAGTAATTTTCAATCTTAATACCTGTGCTGTCAATGTCCTTTTCAAGAAGGTGTCTCCTATACCAATGACTTTAAGGCTATTCCCCATTTTCTCTTCTATCAGGTTCAGTGTTTTTGGTTTTATGTTGAGTCTTTAATACACTTAGACTTGAGTTTTCTGCAGGGGTATAAATATAAATCTATTTTCATTCTATTATTTGCCAGCATCCAGTTAGACAAGTAGCATTTGGTGAAGATGATTTTTTTAATTCACTATGTCATTTTTGCTTCTGTGTCAAAGATAAAGTGTTCGTAAAGTGGAAGTTTGGGAAGTGACTGCCAGGTAATGGGGAATAGGTAGGCAGGAGAAAAATGTCTATTTACAGTCTACTGTGGGACTCCTAACAGTGGAAGCTGGGACCGTCTCTGATTTTTGACTGCTTTTGGGACCCTTTTCCTAATACTGGGTTGCTTTGTCTACCTCAATACAAGGTGAGGTTAAATAGTCTTATTGCAAATTGATATGTCATGTGAGTCCTGCCCTTTTCTGGAGAGAAATGGAGAAATGTGTGGTAGGGTAAAGGGGAGGTGGGGGAGACTGGGAGAAGAGGAGGGAGGAAAGCCTGAAGCCTGGATGAATGTAAATAATTTAAGAAAAACAGAGCAAAAAATAATCAGAAAAAGAATTACATAAAGATTTTGTTGTGACAATATAACACAATCATTAAATGATGGGTTTGGGCCCAAATGTAAAATTAGCCTGGACTACTCAGCAAGACCCCATCAAAAAAATTATAAAGAAACATTTAAAAATAGTGCCTTCAATTATTAGCAGTTTCTTAGGTAATATGATGTAGTTAAGCATATCTCAACTAGTTTCTTGAGTTTAAATTGTCTGTAAGAAGATACTTAGGCTAATAATTAATTATAAAATGTACCTAAGGATGTTAAAAATATCCACATATTAAAAATTATAGTCAATTATACAAATTTAGTGTAATATTTATGGAAATTTTGAATTTATTTGCTAATGTTTAAAATCTGAGAAAAAAATTATTTGATATATTTTTTGATTTACCTATGTAAGTTTAATCAGACAAAGAAAAAATAGCTTAATGCTGTACTAGGTAATAATTTTTATTATTGAATTTTAACTGAATATAGAGTGGTCTGTCTCCATGTAGAGAATTTTAACACCATATACTAAAATGCAATTCTGCTGAATAGATTAGTGTTGATTAACATTATAGCATAGAGTGGTAAAAGACTCATATGCTACCATCTGTAATTTTGGAGCTATGGAAAGTTGATAGTTCTTAGGGCTGGGATTATCAATTTTCTTTAAAGGTGTGTCTTCTGGTAGGTTGACTGTGCTCCATGGATTGTCTGACATCCAGATGTATATGGACAATATTAAATTGAAGCTCATGCCCTACAAAATTTGAGAAAATTCATAGAGTTGGAGGACCTGGTGTGGGGAAGGTCAGGAGGAATTAAATGAAGGAGAAGGGGAGTGGTTGGTGAAAATGAAAAAAAAAATTCTTTGTGTGAAGTTCTCAAGGAATTGATACTTTATTTGTTTGTTTATTTATTTATTTATTTATTTATTGTTTTTAGAGACAGTGTTTCTTTGTGTATCTTTGGAAACTGTCCTGGAACTCACTCGTTGATCAGGCAGGCCTGGAACTCACAGAGAATTGCCTGACTCTGCCTTCCAAGTGCTGGAATTAAAAGCAATCCCCACCACCTCCTGGTGATCAAATATTTTTAAAAGCAATTCTAATTGGATTGAGGTGAAATGTGTAAGACCATACCTTAAAGTTCTCGGAGCAGTATATTGGAAATACGTAAAAACTATCATGTTATCCCCAAAAGATTAAAATATAGAAGTGATATAGTTTACCATAAAATAAGATCTTTTCTACCTTGAAAGAAACTTAGAGATTGAAACCAGCTACACATTTAGGAAGTGTGTGTGTGTGTATTTGCCCCAAACAGATATTGTTTCTATCTGTCATAAAATTTCTATAAGAAATTACTTATTTTTCTGCACCCCGTGTATTTACAGGCTGTGCCATTGTACATATTTTTTTTATTTTTGAAATAACTCATTACATTTTATTTTCTTATTTCTCTCTTTCTCTCTCTCTTTCTCTCTCTCTCTCTCTCTCTCTCTCTCTCTCTGTGTGTGTGTGTGTGTGTGTGTGTGTATCTCAGTATTTTTGTGGAGATTAGAAACAACTTTCAGGATTTAATATATGTTTTCAACTACTCTGAGGGTTTCAGGGATCAAACTCAGATTGTCAGGCTTCTTAACAGGAACCTTTACCTACTAAGCCATCTTTTTGACCCAACACATATATATTTCTTTCCCAGAGTTGGTCTTCAACATTTTGCAAATGACAATTCAAATAAGATAATTTTCCTAGATCCTGTGCCCATAGATGGACCTTCCAAAAATGATTCTTTCCTTGGTTCACCAATGCCATTAAATTCTACCTCTGAGCAGTTTATATGACTCTCTCTATATATATATCTACCTATATATCTATGTATCTAGCTCTTTGTCTGTCTATCTATATCTCTTTCTCTTTTCTTTTTCTTTATCTCTCATTATCTCACTCTTTTTCTCTTCCTCTTTTTGCCTCAAACTCCACAAACATTTCCCTCTTTAACTATGACTATGGTATGAACCATCCTGTTGTGACATGCTGCTATTTCCAGATTAGTTCATGTATCATCTGACCAGGCCAATCAGTAAAGTATATGCCTTTATACTTTTTCTTTGTTGGGCAAAAATTATGAGAACAACATGACTTTAAAAATCTATAGAACTAGTTTATGACCAGCAACAGTACAAACTCCAGGCTGAGATTTAAATATGAAATGATATCTAGGCTATAGGTTGAGGATTCTTATGTGACTAACAAATCTGTTACCTTAAATGTGGTTGTATGACACTATTCCTGTGATTCATGAACAGTTTTCTACTTAACTAAGTAAGGTAGGGAAACAATGACGGACAAATAATACCACCAAAGTTTGACTCAACTAGCTGAAGATTTGCTGAGCTATTAGGCCCGGAAAATGTACTTGCTAGACATCCTTTGAAAACAATGGGATGTTTGCAGAGCTATGGCAGAATATTGCCTTTACACTCCATACAAGGTATTCCCTGGCCAACTGTCATGTTCTTTACAATTATCTTATGAGAAGAAGTTCAATTAGTAACATATAAAAGCTCTTCTTTGTCCAGTAAGAAAATATAAGCATTACAGATTGGTGTCTTGTATACTACGTATTTTGTATTCAGAGTTGTAACAGTATCATTTGCTTAAGAATAAAGACTCTGTACTCTGTTTTCTCCATAACCTCAGTCCTTTACTGTTCTTCATTTGTGTACCTAGTCTTCTTTACTATGATCTGTCATAGAATGCCAATGTATTGATTGGTGTTACATTCAAGAGCATGGCTGAAAGGTTACTTTCAATGACATAGATGACTCAAAGGTAGTTGTATCACAGAAATTCTACTCAAGCATGACTGAAAACTAATAATTGTATCTCTGGAGGAGACCTCTACATGACTTGCCTCCTGCTTGTAAAGGGGCCTTGTGAATCTTACATTCCTCTTTCCCCAACATGTGATGTTTTCCTTGCTTCCTTAACTTCATGTATTTCTCTCTAAAATGGAATAATTTTGTTAGCAGAAATTGCTACATGACAGTGATAGAAATTATGAGCTTTGGAAAAAGATGATTGAATTGCATACACCATCCATGGATATGTATTCTTCAAAATGTTCAAAACAAAAACTCTACCTCTATCCTATTCCCTCTTTTTAAAACTCTTTATATTTGGCTATATTTTTATCAACTATAAGGGTATTGTCATTTTCACATGTAACAATGCATCATATCCATAAATTCATTGCTACCTCTCAAAGTCTTGCTTAGTTTGAGAGTTATAATTAGCTTCAATCTTCTTGAACAAAGTAAATGCAAACTGTATTGGATTTTAATTTAGAATGCTATTTCATAGTTGATTTAAGTACTAAAATGTTATACACAAATTGCACTTTTAGTCAAATGACTCTGAAGTATTTTTTGAAGTGTATAATTAAAATATTCAAATGTGTCCTGATAAGCCACTCTCCAAGGCTCTGGAGTGCTTCAGAAGGTGACTTGGAAAATCACCAAGAGCCAACTTCCTCTATTCTTGTGTTCCACAGCACCTGGTAGACACTTTGAATAATTTGTTTTTGAAGTACTTCAGAGGGAGATGCTTCCACTAGTTATTTATGTAACTCAGTGGAGTTAGTCTAGTTGGCATTTTATAGGCATTTACAAGTAGGGCACATTTTCAAATGACTGCATCTCATTACTTTTAGTAAGTACAGGCATGTGTTACTGTGAGAGAAGCTAGACTCAGCTTTCATTGCCAGGTATGGTTTGATAAATGTGTTTCTCTTATGCATATAATCATTACCATCTCATCATAATGAAAGCCTTTAAGCTCTTGACTTTTCTTCTTCCAAGGATCCCTAAAAACAAATGTTGCTAATTTCCTTTTAACCTTTTTCATTTCCTCAAGTACCTCAGGTGACCAGGAAAATCTCATTTGGTCTTGCACACTACATAGCCAGATCTGAAAGACAGAAACTCGTGGTTCAATGTGACCAACAGTGTTGAAAGATGTTTTTTTCTATTATTCTTCTTGTGATGAGACTGTTATTATTTATTCTGGGAACACTGTGTAGGAATGATAATTGTTACTAGATACAGTGATTTTACATTCTGATTTGTATATTTATCTGTGGGCACAAATTCCTCTACAAGGTCCACAGAAGATTAAACATTAATTTTTCCATAGCTGTAAACAGAACTTGAGAGATTCATATTGATCACATGTGCTAAAGAGATTTTTTTAAATTTTCAGGTGAAATGTGAAAGTATATTGTGTGATTCAGTTAATCTTCTTTCCATTGCCTGAGGATTATATGACATAGCTTGTCTTACCTCTTCTGTAAAACATAAGACATTGTTCTCAAATGAAGTTGAGAGAAAACATAATAAGATGCAAAATGAAATTTGGGGGTTGTAAGATGGTTCGGAGTAAAGTGCTTCCTGAGTGAGTAAGGAAATCTGAGTTTGGATCCCCAGCAGTCATGAGAATGCCAGGAAGGGTGGCAGACAGTATAAGGGTTTGGATTCAGGAGGATCCAGAAGCTAGCTATCCAGTCAGTCTAGCTGTAACCCTGAGTTACAGCTCAAAAAGCATGGCAGGGAAGCAATTGAGGGGGACAGTCTGATTTCACCTTCTGGTCTCTAAAATCAGCCAGGAGACCTCACCTTCACTCACAAGTGCACACTGACACACAACACCGACACAGACACACACATGCACACACAAACCTGGACATGTAAATTTATGCTGCTTATAAGGGTTTGAAATATACAAAATTTTAGTTTCACTGAACAACTTTAATGAATTATAAAATCAGTCAGTTCAAGAAGCAGTCACCAGGATCCCATAGACCAGGATTCCATGTTGCTTACCTCACGGTTCATAAAGCTTCAGTTAAGACTTAAGTGGATGATTTTCATGCTATATTAATAGTCACCTTGAATCACAATCACTAGCAGGTGCTGCCAGCAATATGGCAGGATCTGAGATTGACTGCTATTCTCTCTCCATTCTAGGAAACAGCTAGTAGCGATGTGACTGAGAAAGGACTAAAGGAAAGATTGTATCATGGACATCAAAAATCATGTGTGAACTCAGAGAGAAAACACACAATAGCCAGATGCATTTTGACAGCTTCAAGGAAATTTTTCCATTTACTCCATCCACCCAATATTAGAGAACTATGGTGTTATAAATTAAATATAAAATGGACCAATCATCTTCACTGTATGAATGTCACAAGATTAGAGGAACAGCTGTGCATATCTATCTGCTTTACAGTACAGATATGAGACCAGAAGTTGAATATCACAGATATAAATGAAAAGAGAATCACTGGTAATGATTACTCCAATGGAAACATAATGGCAATGTATTACGAAGTTGAAGCACACAGAAGATATGTTCACAATAAGCAAATTTTAAAGGACAGGCCTAAAATTTAAAATACTGTACCTGGTTGATCCTGTGAATTGTTTCTACAGCATCTGGACCAAGTTATATGCCCTTTGACTGGCAGGAGTCCCAGGGGTGCTGAGAAAGGAGAGGAAGGCTCTTTGAGATATTCTTTAGTGAGTGCCTGGGAATAACTACCTCATCATGAGGCATGAGATACCGGAGGTAGAAAGTAAAATAAAAAAAAAAAAACTTGCTTAGAGACTTCAATCTTGGCCCCTGGGGAATACAGGGCCTAATGAAAAGGTACATGGTGATGCTACTGGGACAGGCACTCACAGCTTTCTGGTGTTCCTCAGAATTACAACAGGAACAATAAAGAAGAGTTTCATAGAAAAGTCTAAATCATAAGGCTGTGAAACAATATTATAATTCAAAGAATAAACGTTCTCTGAAAACTCCAGAAAGAACTATTTCTTTAACAAGACTATGAATAAAATAGAATATTCAGGGGTAGACGTTATCATTTCTGTTTTCCTAGAATAAAATATTGATTTATTTACACACCAAGAACTACAATGTACAAGAAAGACAGTGTTGGGTTAAAAGAAATAAAAAACTGTGGCAGAGCAAACATATGATTATATGATTTTATATTATCTTTCATAATGATATTTTGTTTCATGAAGTAAAACAAAAGCTTCACACCTGTAAAACAATGCTCAAGAAGAAGAGACTGGAGGATGACTCTCATGTTGTATATAGAGAATTGCAGTTGAACTAACAGAGTAAGACCCTGTCTCAAATAGGGAAATATAGAACAAATAAAAGCATCACCAGGTGGTGGTGGCACACACCTTTAATCTCAGTACTTGGGAGGCAGAGGTAGGCAGATCTCTGTGAGTTCGAGGCCAGCCTGGTCTATAAGAGCTAGTTCCAGGATAAACCCCAAAGCTACAGAGAAAGCCTGTCTCAAACAAACAAAAAGCAAACAGGAAAATCTAATGGGGAATTTTCTAGTTACAAGAAATGTGTTTCCTGGATTACTGGATGTACTGAATGGCCAGCTTCTTGATGAAGGTGGCCTCAGTCACTGTAGCCTGTTTTAAAATACAGTGCTTAATTTTCTTTCAGGTTTTACATAACTCTTTTGATGTAAATATGTTTGGATATTCAACTTGATCTGCTTGCTGTTCATAGTTGCCTTTTAGTATGCTTATCTTATTATTGTTCAATGACAGTGGCTTTCCTCTATGTCTCTTACCCTGTTTCTACAGAATGATGTGATGTCTTGAAAAACCAGTGTTTTTGAACATATTGCATATATATGCACACAGAGTAGTTATTTTTTTCATGAGGAGCATCTGAGATTCATAAACGTGCATTTAGAAGCAGGGAACATACAATTGCGTTAATTCATATGTAACCAATTATTAATAATAAAACATAAAATTGTATGTATAGATGTGTTTACACAGATACTCTTCTTTTAAACATTCAGTTGTGTATCTCAGATGTTCCACATGAAAACTAAGTACTCTGTGCATTTAGGTATTATGTATACATGTTTGTATATATTTGCATTTATATGTATACAAGTGTATGTGTGTATATTTTATGATACTGTTCCTAGGGAGATGTGAAAAAATGTCTACTCTCCTCAGATAGAAAAATGGTAAGAGATCAAAGTAATAAAAGCACCAAGTTGGTGAGCCAATGAGTTTTGCTGGCATTATTTACTGCAATATGAGTAGGTAAGGGGTTATTTAAAGAGCAGGGATGATTCAAGGATAGTTTCATCAGTAAAAAACACAAGTATGACAGCTCACAACAGCTTGGAATCATTGCAAAACATGAAGGTAACTGAAAAGATTGGGGAGTATACTTTTCAGGTAAATCAATTGGTCTGAGTCTGTTGTAAGCAGCTCAGCTGATCTCTGCTTCTTCCAGGGACCTTAGTTCTTCTGAAAGTTACTCTCAGTAACTCATACTGCCTATAGATACATGGTTATAAACTGGCCTTGTGAATCTGTTCAGTTTCAGGGTTTTCCTGAAACCTATGATTTTTTTATTTCCTAGGCTAAATTTTTCCTGTAGGATGGAATTGTTCACCTCCCTTTAGAACATCTTACTGCTTTATCTTTTAACATGACCGTCTCACAAAGACTGAAGATTTCAACCTTGGAGGAAATTGATCTACAACAGTAGGAGGCATACAGTTGCCACTGAACTTCTAACTCTAATTCTAATTCTATTGCTATATGCTTTATTCTGTCAGGGTCACATACTGATACAGATTGTTTAGTTATCACACTGCACTAAGGATCCATGGGTTCTAGATCCCCATTGTTGGCATTATACATGCTCACTTCACCTCTTTGGATTATGAATGAATTTGGAGATCCACTGAGCCATCTCCCTATCTGAAATAAGTACATATTTTAAGAACAAAATAACAGACTGAATATGACCAGTACCCTTCTGAGACACACTGAGACCATAACTCATATATAAATACTAAAACAATGAGGTACAATATTTGTGAACATAAAATGTTTTGCATATTTGCATATTTCTAAATCCATCAGATATGATTATGTGTGCAATGATTTCTAGTCATTCTGTTAACGAGTGAAGTAGTATTGTTGAATGTTGACTGACAAATTTCATAATTCCAGTAATAACATAGGGCAGAGTTTATTTCCTCACTGTTTTGATTTCTTTGCGTATGATTGTTGATGTTTACAGATCTGAAACCAAATATACTTCATTACAGTTTAGTTCCTTATGGCTATATTGACTCTCATTTAAAAATAAATGTACTTTATTTCATGGACAGTGATATAATTTGCTAATTAAGTTGCACTAAATGAATACTTTAATATAGTTTGAAACAAAGAGAAAAGGGGACAAAATGAAATTACAAACTCCTTTCCCAGTAATAAATAAATTTTTGTAAATGGGTCAGTGTGACAAATGAACTCATTGACTAATTGTGATTAGTTCCTGTCCCACTGCTTCCTAATTGCTGCAAAGGAGTAGCACAGCTTGGACTGTTTTGTAATGCAAAAAATGCTTCTCCCTGCTCCAGTACACAGAAAGGTGAAATCATGCATCTGCCACCGAACATTAAGCAACATTTTCATGTGTAAAAGCTGATGTGTTTTTCTCTCTTCATTATTCATATTTTAATCTAAAATAAATTAAGAGCAGCAAATATTTTCTCTAGTTTTTATACATCATTTGATTTTGATTATTATCTTTTACATTAGGAATTGCATATTTTAATGGGTCTTTCTGATCTTAGATTTAACAAGTGAACGGACAAAACATTTGCCACCTAGTCAGTTCGTCTTCTTCCAATCTATGTACACAATGACTGCAACAGCATCACTTTTTGACTTAGTCATAACTACTTTGTCAGTCACATAGGGTATATAAAATGAAATGTATTTAAAGGAATAATTAATTCCAAACACTATTTTTTTCAGATATTGAAATATGATGAAACTCTTATTTATTTGTTTAATATCCTGACCAAAGTGCAGTTTCCCCTCTCTCCTCTCCACCCATACCCCCAATGTACCTCCCATCAATTCCCACCCACAGAAAACTCGTCCTCTGTATTTGTTCAGAAAGGGACAGACCACTTTTAGGTATCAGCAAAGTAGGGCATATCAAATTGCCATAAGACTAAATACCTCCCCGTGTATTAAAGCTGGGCAAGGTAACCAATCCAGTATGAGAAATAGATTTCCAAGAGCCAGCCAAAGCATTACAGACATCCCCTGCTCTCATTAAGATTCCCACAAGTAGCCTTAGGTACACAACTCCCCCATATATGAAGAGTGCCTAGGTTCCCTAGTTGTTGGTTCATTCTCTGTTGACTTCCTGTGAGCCTAGGTTAGCTGATTCTGTGAGTTTCCTTGTGATGTTCTTGAACCCTCTGGTTGCTACAGTTCTTTTTCCCTCTGTTAAGCCAGATTCCACAAGATCAGCATGATGCTTGACTGTGGGTATTTGCATCTGTTTCTGTCAGTTAATGGATGAAGGTTCTCTGCTGACAATTAGGGTAATCACCACTCTGTTAGTGTAGCAGAATATTGTCAGGTATCATTATGTTGACTCTTTTGTCTCTAATCATTTTTGGTTCTATTTTAGGTCTCAGGGACTTCCAGTTTTAGGGTCTTGGCACTCTAGGCAGTGTCAGGGATGGGCTTACTCTCAATGAGGAAACGTTTTAAAACCATAGATAGATTGAAATAAGAGTAAATACTCCCATGGCTTCCTCTTGCTTCACCAGCTAATTTCCTTTGACACCTTCCCTATATATATACATCTGCATATGTTTATATGTATGTATGTGCCTAAATTTATATCTGTAAGTATAGAAAAATCTATAATTTTATCTGTATCTGTGTGAATTTACTTTTTCCTATGTGATTTTCTATTACAGCTAATCATTTTCGTAATTCATCTGAAAGTAGAATGAAGCTATTTCTAGCTCCCAATGGATTTATGTTCTCCATTGTTATGATATAATAACTCCATTAGAGTGATACCATATCACACTCTATAGTGGCTTAGAAAATTATAGGAATTCAATCCATCCACAACATATGTATGATGAATATTCATTCAGATTTCCCCAAATAACTCAAATTCCCTGGAATCAAATCCACTTGCCCCTTGTATTGAAAAACAAATAAAAACTTTCTAAAGAAACAGATGCAGATGTAGGAACATGGAGATGAGATAGTGGATTTATATCAGTGTTTTGTGAGTCATCATCATATTGGTAGTTCCATAATAAAGGAAAGGCTGCAAAATGTTTGACAACAAAAATGGGTTTCTGAATGCACAAGACCAAAATTAAATCCAAACCCTATTCCTGTAAAACTTATCATGTTTATATCAGTGCTCCTCTATACTGTACTGCAGGAGCTCACTAAAGACTTGATCTGAACAGACAGCAGGTGCATGTTGTCCCATACCTTCTACCATTCCAGACAGCACTGGATTCAGAATCTCCTTGTCTAAGATGTTATTTTTAAAGATTGATGTATTTTATTTGTATGAGTGTCTGTGTGTGTGTGTGTGTGTGTGTGTGTGTGTGTGTGTGTGTGTGTGTTTGTACCAACACATGTTCTAAATAACCATCAGAGGTCAGAAGAGGGCAGATCTCCTGGAACTGAAGTGACAGGTTTTTGTGAGCTGCCATGTATACACAAGGAACGAACACACGTCCTCTGAATGAGCAACATGCACTACAACCTACTGCATGTTACCTATTATTAGTATTATGGCTATTTACTAGTATTATTTTACTATTTATTATTATATACATTCAAAGTTTTTATCTTATAAACCAATATCTTAGTTGTGGAAAACAGATACATTTAATTTTTTATCATGTTTCATTAGCAAATATCTAACACATACATACACATACACACACAAAGAGAGACTGAGAGAAAGAGAGAAACTGTATTGTTTTGAAATGTTTGGTTGAAAATATTACCAATACCTCCATTTGTTTTTACAGAAATCTAAGTGTTAAATTCTAGTAGGAAAAGAAAAAAATATTTTCATTATATTTCTGACCAATTCCAGACACTTATGAGGCTAAAAGTTGACCCAAATTGTAAGTCAATTAGATGAAACAAGGAATAATCTAAATGAAAAGACTTATTATGTTATGTAAGGCATGCTCTTGAAAAAGAAGGTACGAGAACTTGTCACTCCTTGGAAGGGCATACAAGAGGGAAAGGTGATTATTTTAATATCAATGGATTTTTTTTACAAATGAAAGGTTAGTGTGAGAACTATGCTGGTACTCATACAGATGATGCTGGAGTAATGTTAGATAAGAATCTTGAACTTGTTAAAAAAAGGTTAAAGGTAATGGAAATTAGGCTTATGAGATGACACAATCAATATAGAACTTGCTGTGAAAGTTGGAGGACTTGAGTTCAGATCAAGCCACATAAGAAACCATGGCTCATGACTCTAATAATACTTCTTGGGAGATCAAGTCAGAAAGATGTCTAGGAAATTCTTGCCAGACAGTCTAGCTGAGCTGGAGAGCTCCAAGTTCAAGGAGAAATTCTGTCTCAATGAGTAAGTTCAATAGTTACAGAAGAAGATAGCACTTAATGTTGTCTCAGTATTGACTACTAGCCTTCACATGTATGAGCACATATATGAACACATACATGCATATGCCAACACACACACACACACACACACACACACACACACACACACACACACACACTGTAAACCCAGAAATATAAATATGGCATGTTTATTCTTCATATGTGAGTCTGAAATACTGACAGCTACAGATGGTTTTACAATTCAAAATAACCCTCAAAAAATATTTAGTCATAAGATTTAAAAGTGTCTTTTTGGGGTATCTGGGTAAAGACTTTCATAAATATTTCTTTACAAAATTGGATTCTAAAAAAATTACAATGGACAATTATGCACAATTAAATCTATGCACAATTAAAATTTTTAAAAAATGTCTGCCATCTACCATTAAAATTATAAATATATCTTCTTGTTTGTTAGTAAACAATACTGTTTGAAAATTTGAGTTTCATTAAAACAACTGTTAATGAATTTTATTTGAAATTGAGACAGAATTTTCAATATTCTTAGAAATGACCCTAAACATAATTTTCTTATTTTTATGCAAAGTGATATTCTTCACATTAAAATTACAAAATTAAAATGTCAATCAAATTTGAAAATTCATGATGATGCTGTAGGACTGATCATATTAAGTAGTCAACCAAGTTATAATTAGTTATATAAAAATCAGTATATCTATGTCACTAGCATTTAAATTCTGTTAATATTTAATACACAGAAAATATATATCAAAAATTGATTTTAAGTAAATTTCTGTTTTTGAAGATTTATTTTTAGTACTTTTTAATTATGTACATATATGTATGCCTGTGTGAGAGGGGGTCCCTTTGTGTGTTGGCCGCTGCAAAAACTAGAAGGGTCTGATTTCATGAAGCAGTGGTTCTAGGTAGTTATGATCTACTCAAAGAGTGTACTGAGAACTCAACTTTGGTCCTTTGAAAGAGCTGTATTTACTCTTAACCATTGGGCCACGTTTGCAGACCCATGTTCTTAAGTAGATTTCTTTATGATTACTAATTAGAGTATGGTGAATTGATGTGCATATTTTACATATTCATATAATCAGGTAATTTAAGAATTTCTCAGGTGAAAAGGAGTTACCAGTGGACAACTTAAAGAGACATTAATACAGCTCACAGCAATATAGTTATAAATGTTACAGATATTGACATAAACTGATGTATAAATATAGGGGATTTCTCAGAAAACTTTTTTGTGTACAGCCCAGGTGGCCTTAAACTTAACAGTGTTTCTTTAGTCATCCAGTGCGGGAACATGGGTGCATATCACTATATCTAACCCAAATATGTTTCTATTACAAATATTACACTACCTTCAAGAGTATATTCATGTCTCCAAAACCAGAAAATAACCCAAAGATGACAAAGATGGAAAATTTTTTGCTTCTTTCTTTTTGAGAATATTCATTGAACTTTTCTTAAATGATTATTTCTATACTCAACAGACAATTTTCTTGAGAGGTCAGCAACTCCAAGAAAGAGCATCTTAGATGTCAAGACACTTTCCACTGTGCTGCCTCACATTTATTTAAGATTGTGACAGCAATTGTGAATATTCCCTCTTTCTAATTAACATTCATTCTGGTTTGGTATGCTCAGATATCATTCAAGTACTCTGATTCACAACTGCCGCTCATCACTGTCAGCATCCACTGGTGAAAAGAATGAAGCCATTACACTGTTATCCCAAAACAAAGATCCAAATCTAATGAGCTGAAAATATCTTGATATGAAGTATCATTCATTTTGTTAAGGAGTTAATGTGGCAATGTTTGCTAACCAGTACACAGTGATAGCATCATACAATGAAGAGGCATTGTGTTTGACAAATTCTAGGAATTTGTAAGTAAAAGTAGGAGTATTAAAAATTTAAGGCTACCATGGGCCACATAGTGAGGAATGGTTTCAAAACCAAAGGAAAGATTTTAAAATCTAGTACAAAAGAAGGAAAGAAAAGAAAAGGAAAAATCATATAAAGAGATAGATGCATTTTTTTCAAATCTCTAAATCTGTTGTAATAATTTTAGTATTTTTTTATTATGTAGAATTTCTTTGACTTTTAAAACACATTTGAAGTCTTTGTCCTCAAACTACATAACAGAATCAAGCTTACTTTCTTTTTGGATTCATACTCTATTGAGTAGCTCACTGTATTTCCAATATTCTTATGCTTGGCCATCATCATATTCCTAGTCATTACTAGGATTATCTAGTCACTGTGATGTCCATAGGAAATGATAAGTATTTCCCCATGGAAGACAAGTATAGCAATTATTCTGAAAACAGGTAGTAAATTTATACCCACAGAATATCAAAGCACATGATCATAGAAGTATAGAGAGGGATGAACACATGCCCAAGTCTAGGTACAGTGTGTAAGAAGCCATTCATGTCTAAGAATATTTACAATTCTTCAGATTTGCAAAGGCAGACATGTTGTCATTTCAGTACCCTATTCACTTCAAAGACACTGATATATTTTTATTTAGTAAGAACTGAGTGACCAATACATAATTCATAGCTGGATCTTTCTTGTTCAACAAATTGAAATACTTTGGTTAGTAACTATCCATGTTATAAGTTCATAAATATTAATAGAATGTTGTGAAATGTTCCGTTTATTGCCCGTGAATAGTCGTGAAAGATGGTAAAAGGACTTGATTGAAAATAAGCTTTAAACTTCTATAATAAAGACACACTTCATTGGTAATTTTCCTGCAATGTCACGGGTTTATCTTTTGTTATTCTTTTTCATTGGGAATATAGAAAATTGCATTAAGATGGACTGTGAAACAAAGGCAAAGACTCCCAAGCATAACAGAAGTCACTGCTTACATGGAGTTTAATGACTCTTCCCTTTGTTAACTCTTTGACTCTGCACATATTCACCCAGAATATTGTCCTTATTTAGATTATTATAGGAATCCATTTTTTAATGACAAAAATTACATTGCTACAACAGAAAAATAAACTTTACATAGCCAAAATTTTTTAAACTGGTTAAATTGAGGAAAAACATTGTTCTAGGATTCATATGACAGAAATCAGTGGCTAAAAATAGTTTTTGAAAATATAAGTTTGAAATAGCTATTGAGTGTCTTAGTTTATTTTCCTCTAGACTTCACTAGTGATAATCTTTGCTGTAGAACAGTAGGTTCAGAGCTTCTAGCTTTGGTGAATCATTCAATTATGAGAGACTGATGTGAGATGTCCTTCTACATAGATGTTCCTGTTATTGGTTGATGACTAAAACTGTTTCAGCAAATGACTTAACAGAGTATAGCTAGGCAGAAAGTCCAAACAAAAATAGAGAAAGAGAGAAAGAGAGAGAGAGACACAGAGACAGAGAGAGAGAGAGGCCAGAGGTGAGGAGATGCCAAAAAAAGCAAGATGTGAGGTAATAATCCCCAAGTCTCATGGTAAAATATAAACTAATAGAAATGGATTAATTTATAGAGAGAACTATCTGGAAATAGCCTAAGCCATTGACCAGACAATTGAAACTGATGTTAAATCTCTAAGTTGTTATTAAAGAACAGGCAGGCAGAGAGAAACCAGACCAGGGAGACCAGTGGATGGAGAAGGCCCTTCTGTTACAAGGGCCATTTTATTTTTTTGATGCAGGATTTCATCATGTAGTTCAGAATAGCCTATGACTCCTTGTGTGGCATAGACTGGCCTAAAACTCCAAGAAATCAAGAGTATTGAGGTTGAACGTTGAAGGTTTGAATTACCATACCAGCCAGAGAAACACTTTTTAAGATACTCAGTTTAAGTCAGACCTGCAGTCTCTTTACTTGAGAGGCTGAGGCAAAAGAATCCCAGGAAAAGAGCAGTCTTAGCTACATGGAGATATCCTGTCTCAAAAACAAATGAACTAATTAATTAAGTATGTAGAAATCCCAGTGCACAATCTTGGTCTCACAAGTTTGATTTATTAAAATCAGCCTAGAATAAAAAAAAAAAAAACCCTGTTGTCCTGAATAGGAACATTAAGCAAGGTTCACTGCAGGTATATTATCATGTGTAGTCATGATTTCATTATTTACCATTCTTGTTAATCATGGATACATTAACTATAAACTGTACCATAAGTTCATAATACAAGTCCCAGTAGAAATATAATAAACATTGGTTGACGTATCCACTAGCACAATTATTGGGAAAATTGTCTTTTTTTATTTAATTCTCTGAAAAATATGAGAGGGTTTTTTTCCAGTGAAAGTAGGCATTAGTTTGATTCTCAATGATAAGTTAGAATTACACTAAACAACATTCCTTACTCCTGGTCACAGTATTAAAGAATGATCCATTGGTTTGTGGATCATCTCAAGAATAGCAGATCCTTTTTATTTTGAATTGTAATGGAATTTTTATTTTACTTTTTCTTTTAATTTAAAAATATTGTGTACATATGTGTATGTGTGTGTGCATGATTATGTGTGGGAGGATGTGTGTGTATGTATACCTTTGCAGGAGTATGTACATATGTCTGTAGGTATATGGGAGTATGTACATGTATGTGTGTCTGTGTGGGAGCAGGTGCACATGCATCTACTGAAGAAGGCTTTGGTTCCTCTGGTGCTAAAGATATAGAACCCTCTGTGTGCTGGGAACTAAATTCAAGTCCTCTACAGAGAAAGTATGCAGTTGAGCAATCTCTGTAACCCAACAATGGAATATTTTCTAGGCTACTTTTTGTTCTGTCAAGATGAGGAGAGTGACCATATTGGTTTTGAGCACCATTAAAAACATAGTTGAGAATTTGAGTTTGGTTGAGATTTTTTGGATATGACTCAAAAGCATAACCACCTAAAATTGTATATTAAGAAAAGTGCTTTTTTATTTTTAAAATACACTGCTAAAATATTAAAATGAGAGAGGGAAAAAATTTTCAAATATACCTCTAACAAAGATTCTGTGCTGAGAATGTATGAAAAAACACAATTGTATCAGAAAATAAACCAAAAAAGTAGGCTGCAAAATGACCAGAACAGAAGATTCAGGAGTGACAATATACCATATACATGATAAGCATCATCAATTATTAGGAAGCTAATGACTCAATAAACAGTGCCCTTTTGCAGCTACATAAGGGGTTCCAACACACACACCAGCAGAAGCCTGGCAAAACAAAGGGTGGGAAATGTAAGAAGAACTGGGATTATTTCATACATGTTACAGGGAAGAAGAGCCTGACAGCCAGTTTTGAAGTTATTTTGGAAGAGTTTTAAAATTTCAATGTGTCCGTGAGTTAGAAGGAGGTTCATAGAGTTTTCAAATGTAGACAATCTTCTCTGACCATTCTGTTTCCAGACAGACCTAAGCCCTATCTCATGTTCTGTGCCTCTCCTTCTGTTAATAAAACTCCTAAAGTAGGAAAAGTGTAGAAATAAAAGGGATATTGGTAGGAAATTTGGAGAATGATATTCCTCAAAAGTTTAGAAAGGTATTCCAACAGTGATTTGTTTATTAATTTCCTATCAACAACGGACTCCTTGATAGCTTTGATTAAGCCCAAATCATAATATGAATTTAACATGTAGAACAATCATTTCACTGTTCTGCAAAGAATAGTTTATAGAGAAATCAAAGGAATAAAAAGAAGTTGGCAGTTTTTATAGCTTTGCGAGCCTTCATGGTGGAGGCACTGATGAAGTAAGTTTATACAGGTATATTTAGAGGAATATGGAAGGAATATTGCTGTGTTTTGAGAGAATCAGATACAAAAAAAAAAAACCTGGCTCACAGACTTTCAGCTTTAACATCACAGGGTGATAATGTGTATAGAATATTGGATTCTTCTGGCAGGGGAACTTGGGTTTGTCTTCTTTCATCAAGTTCGGCATGCCTCAGCATCTCTGAAGGTTGTACCAAGAGCTTTCTGGGCCTGGGCAATGCAATGGGGATGACCCAGGATTTTAGTTCTGTAAAAGGAACTTCCATAATCCAGAACCTTCTGAACATAGAGCAATAGGTGTCTGACTTTATTGGTATGAGTGTGCATGTGGGTTCTCATATGTGTGCAGGTGCAGGTGTTTGTCAGGTGTCAGCATTTGTGTGTGGAAGGGAGAGGAAAACTGTGGGTACCACTCTTTAGGGACTTCGCTATTACCACCCCCTGTCTTTGTGTGTGTGTGTGTGTGTGTGTGTGTGTGTGTGTGCGTGCGTGTGTTTAAAAGCTAGAATGGAAAGTCTGGTATATTCTCTATTGTTTTCCACCTTATCCTTTGAGACAGGTTCTCTTAATTGAACTTGGAGGCCATAAATTTGGCTAGAATGTCTGACCATCAAGCCTCAGAAATCTATTTCCCAAAAGTGGTGTCAAAAATATAATTTGTATATTGTTTCTAGTTATCTAACACAAATCTTCATGCACATTAAACCAAGGCATGTTCTCAGCCTATATCAAAATTCTTTGTTTCATGTCTATATTGTAAAATAGTAAGTAGAAATAATAATAACCATACCATGGTAAAAAGCACAGAATAAAAGATAGATGGAATCTGACTGAAAATAGAGAACATACCATGAATAGAGAAGCCTGGATGATGTCCAGGAAATTGATGCAAATGTCTTAAAGTTTAATTAGAGTAATATTTACTTAAATATATTTATATCATGCAAATGTTAATTAATCATGAAAAATGCATCTGTTCAGAATCAATTCTGTTTGGTAAGGCAGATTTCTTTTCAGTTGCACAACTAACAGAAATGTTTAAAATGTCCTGGGAATTCATGAACACAATTTTTGCCTTTTTTTTCTGCTTCGTTGAGATAGATAGCCTCCGCTAGTTCTACCCCAGTGGGAGAAAAGTAACTGTGGATGTTGAATATAAAATTTATGCTTCATAGAGCATATTTATCTTTGTATATAAAAACCACTTTACAATGAGTGTATTTATGTACAATTAAATATGCTTGTAAATACATGTACTTAATTATGCTATCTTTCACTCACTAAGCTCATTGCTTTATATGTTCCATGAAAGGTTATGCAATAAAAGCTAGTCTCAGGGAGGATATTTTCAGGTCAGTTCCATCTCAGGGGCCTATTGATAATTCAAATTGCAATTTTTTGAATTGATACACTTTTATTTTAAATTATTTATTTTATTGGGGAATTATTATATAGATACATTATATTTTTATTCCCTTTGCTCCCTTCATAACCTCCCATTGTTAGTGGGGGCACAGTGAAACCACAAATGAACCACTGGACCACTCTCTGGATATAAAGAAAAGTTTATTGGTGATCTAATTGTCAAGGCTATCTCTTAAGAGGTAGAGAGAAGACAAAGGTGGTTTAAAAAATCAGATTTTAAATGACAGTGAGTAGTGAATCTTTGAACTGATACAGACTGCTTGGATTCACTGGGCCAGAGGTGATAGCTGAAACTGCAAGGTGGATTAGGAGGGTCTTGTTGTTTTAAGAGGGGCACATAGTAAACAGAAACCAGCCTGTAGATATCTGGTTACCCAAAAGCACTCTTTTTTTACCTGGTCAAAGTCATCCTTACACCACAGTAAGATAAATTCTATTTACAACAGATTTTGAGAAACATCACAGAAAATAACAATCAATCAAATAGAATGTTGTGGAGTCAGTGCAAACCAATACATCTACAAATACAATTTCTCACCTAAGTCTCAGGGAACATTATCAATGAGGGAGCAGAAGAATTTTAAGAGCCTGAAGATCAGGATGTTTGCTGTGAAATTGTGTCTCATAGTGCCATCAGAAGCTACACCCATAAGTTTCATCAACACTGAACAAGTGTAACCATAGACATATTAACATGGAGCTGCAGAGTTATTTTGTGTTAAAAATAATCTATTACAAAATATTCTATTACAGATTGCTTTTTCCAGTAGGGTTTAGTTTTTCTGGAAACAATTAGAGGAAAACATGCTTGCCTGTCAAGTACAATAAACAGAAGATGAAGGTGTTTCTTTCGTCATCCTAGTGTTCCCAAATTTCAGAAGGACAGCCTTGGTACAGATATACCTTATGCCCAAGGCCTAGGGCTTAGAATGTTTTCTCAACATGTATGTGAGTGTTTCACAATCTTGATACCTTTGGCTTCCAGTCCTACTTTTCTCTTCTCAGTTCTTCCTCTCTGGTTCATCTTCTCTCTGGAGATACATAAATGATGCCCCTAATTGTCAGGTGTTCTCTCTTGTTTATTTATTTATTTTGTTTTTTTATTTTTTATTTTATCCATTTTCTTTTATTTTTTTTCATTCAAAAAAATTTTACATTTCCTTTCCTTCTCCCAGTCCGCTCCCATTCCCCCCCCACCCCTTCTCTCTGCCCCTGCTTCCTTAAAAGAGGGCATGGTACCCTGCCCTGTGAGAAGTCCAAGGCCTCCCCACTCCATCACTGCCAAGGAAGGTGTGCATGCAAATAGACTAGGTTCCCAAAAAGATAATACATTTTGTATTATCATTGTTGATGGCTTCCCAGTCTGCCCCCATTGGCAGCCACATTTAGAGAGTTTGGTTTGATCGTATGCTCGTTCAGTCCCAGTCCAGCTGGATTTGGTGAGCTCCCATTAGTTCAGGCACACTGTCTCAGTGGGTGGACCAGCCTCTCAGGGTCCTAACTTCCTTTCTCATCTTCTCCCACCTTCTGCCCTTCGACTGGACTTTGGGAACTCAGTCCATTGCTCTGATGTAAATGTGGGTATCTGTCTCTACCTCCATCCATCAGACAAAATTTCTATGGTGGTGATCAAGATATTCATCAATGTGACACTGGGACAAGGCTAGTTCCAGCACTCTTGCCTCTGCTGCCCAAATACCTAGCTGGGGACATCCCCGTGGACACCTGGGATCCCCTCCAGGGCCAAGTATCTTGCAAACCCTAAAATGACTCCCTTAATGTAGATATCTTATTCCCTTCTCCAATATCCACCTTTCTTCCATCTCCAACCTCCCACTCTCTCAAGCTCTCTGCAGTCCTTCCCTTCTCCCTTCTCCTTCCACCTCTCCCCTTCCCTCACCCCCCTACCCTCAACTCTTTCCATGCCCCTGTGCTTCCAACTTTATCCTGGTGATCTTGTTTGCTTCCAACTTCCAGGAGGATCTGTATATGCTTTCTTTGGGTTCACCTTGCTATTCGGATTCTCTGGCCTTGTGAGCTATAATCTTAGTGTCCTTTGTTTTATGGCTAGGGTCTACTAATGAGTGAGTACATACCATAATTATCTTTCTGGGTTTGGGTTACCTCACTCAGGATAGCATTTTCAATTTCCATCCATTTGCATGAAAAATTCAAGATGTCATTGTTTCTTACCGCTGAGTAGTATTCTAATGTGTATAAGTTCCACACTTTCTTGATCCATTCTTCCATTGAAGGGCACCTAGGATGTTTCCAGGTTCTGGCTATTACAAACAATGCTGCTATGAACATAGTTGCACAGATGCTTTTGTAGTATGATTGGGCATCTCTTGGGTATATTCCCAAGAGTGGTATTGCTGGATCCTAAGGTAGGTTGATTCCCAATTTCCTGAGAAACCACCACACTGATTTCCAAAGAGGTTGCACAAGTTTGCATTCCCACCAGCAATGGATGAGAGTTCCCCTTACTCCACATCCTCTCCTGCATAGACAATCGTTGGTGTTTTTGATTTTAGCCATTACGACAGGTGCAAGATGTTATCTCAAAGTTATTTTGATTTGCATTTCCCTGATGACTAAGGAAGTTGAACATGACCTTAAGTATCTTTTGGCCCTTAGAACTTTCTGTTGAGAATTCTCTATTCAGATCCTTACCACATTTTTTAACTGGGGTATTTAGAATTTTATGAATTTAATGTCTAGTTTCTTGAGTTCTTTGTATATTTTGAAGAACAGACCTTTGTCTGATGTGTGGTCAGTGAAGATCTCCCATTCAATAGGAGGCCTTTTTGTCTTAATGACTGTGTCTTTTGCTTTACAGAAGCTTCTCAGTTTCAGGAGGTCCCATTTGATCATTTTTGCTCTTATTGTCTGTGCCATTGGGGTTTTACACAAGAAGTGGTCTCTGGTGCCCACATATTGCAGGCTACTTCCCACTTTCTCTTCTATCAGGTTCAGTGTGGTCAGATTTATGTTGAGGTCTTTAATCCATTTAGATTGAGTTTTGTGCATGGTGATAGATAAGGGTCTAATTTCATTCTCCTACAGGTTGACATCCAGTTATGCCAGCACCATTTGCTAAAGATGCTTTTACTCTTCCATTGTACAATTTTATTTTTTTTATTTTTTTGGGGGGGATAGTGCTTATAACAATAATGTTTTTTGAAAGCTGTGCAATTCTTTTTTCCACATTTAATTTTTTTTCCATACATTGTTTTGTTTTATTTTTTCCATTCAAGAACATAATTAAAGATAAAAAAAAATTTTTTTTCCTTTCTTCCCCTTCTCCCGGTCCCCTCCCACTACCCCCCACCCCTCCTCCCTCCCCCTTCTTCCTTGAAAGAGGGCATGGTGCCCTGCCCTGTTGGAAGTCCAAGGCCCACCCCCATCCCT
>PVIU01018762.1:0-38146 GCA_004026605.1 Ondatra zibethicus
TCTCCACCCTCCCACTCCCCTAAGCTCTCCCCAGTCCTTCCCTTCTCCCTTCTCCTTCCCCCTCACCTCTCCCCCGCCCTCCTACCCCCACCCCCGTATTCCCACCTTTTGCCCGGCAATCCTGTTCGCCTCCAATTTCCAAGAGGATCTATACATGATTTTCTTTGGGTTCACCTTGCTATTTGGCTTCTCTGGGCTTGTGAGCTATAAGCTTAGTGTCCTTTGTTTTATGGCTAGGGTCCACTAATGAGTGAATACATACCGTAATCATCTTTTTGGGTTTGGGTTACCTCACTCAGGATAGCGTTTTCTATTTCCATCCATTTGTATCTATGTTTTAAGGGAATAATGTTAATTTGCTATTTTATTGAAATATATCTTTAAAAGATATACTTTATTTTAACTATGTTCTTATATTATCCATTTTTGCTCTGATTAATGTGCAACTTCTATAACCTGGTATGACCTTAAATCACTGACTCTCCCACCTTTACTTGCTGAATGAGGCATTACAGATATGCATTGTTATTTACTGTATAATTAAGATAAATTTAGAAGTTGGCTGTGGTGGCTCATGCTCATAACCCTGCTAGTGAGGGGGTTAGACGGGAGGATTGCTCTGAATATGTGGCTAGTCTGTTCCACATAGTGACTCTTAGAGCTTCAGTGCTAGAATATAAAACAAATAGCCTTCAGACTTCTCACTTCTGAATATCAATGTAGTATGTACATAGTTTTTCAAGTAATTCTTAAACTGCATGTGAAATTTTAAAGTGTTTTAATTCTTTGTTAAGAACAAATGGGAGAATATTTACTGGTAGATGACATTCTTACAAAAACAAAAGTATATGATTAATTATTTTTGAACATCTCAAGTTGCTCTCTTTACACAACTTGAAACTGTGTTAAATCTTTACAGTCCCATGCTTTAGCTATGTGTGCCAACTATAAACCCCAACAGCCTGACTTCAGTATTTTCAGATATTCAGTGGCAACAAAGCCCAGACTTCAATATCGTTTCTTGTAGTCTTTGCAGCAACATGATCATGTTTAGACCCCGAGGCTCTTTGCAGGATTAGTTTGTTCATATATGAGAAAGCCAAAGAGTAAAACTTACAGTCTTGCTAAGAGCAAGTTCCAGTTGCTAACATAAGCCCTGCCCTATGCTTCTATTAGCTCTGGACAAGAGGGTCTTTCTAAATAACAGTCATTTATACCACAGAGCCTGCTCTCTGACTAGAGGAGAGAGGAAGGAACTTCAGGGAATTCTGTAATACATCAGCAGGAATAAAAGTAAATAAAGCCTTTAGTGTTAACAGCAGGGTATTCTGTGAGTCTTGTGACCCAGATATCAGATTATGGCTGCAGAACTTACCCATGAATGTTAGCAGTTTTGCTCTATGGATAATGATGTGGCATTGGATGTGAAATTCTAATGTGTCTTACTCATTTTCTTATTGCTATGATAAAACACCAAGACCAAGGCAACTTACAGAAGGACTTAGAGCTCAACAGGAATAGAGATATTCCATCACCAAGCTGTGAAGGCATTGGCATTTAAGTTGTTGCTGAAAATTCACATCTCAATCTACAAAAAAAAGGAAAGAGAGAAAGCAAACTTGAAATGGTTTTGAGACTTTTGAAATCTCAATGCCTGTCCCAAGTGACACACTTCCTCTAGAAAGGGTATACTTCCTAATCTTCCCCAAATAGCCACCAACTCAGTGAGGTTCATGTGAAATGTCTGAGACTTTGTTGTAGTCAAACATCACATTTAAACTACCAAGGTCAGAAAATATTTTTAAGAGGCACATTTTATTTTATTTTAGAATGAAATGTGGGTCAAGCTTATTTGATTCCAATAACTATGATTATAAGCATTTAGTCTGTTTTGATATTTTAAGAATCAGTCTTCAGTTCTTGGGAAGACCAGAGAAACTTCAGTGACATTTTAGCTTCTTACTTAAGAAACCTCTAAGTTTGAATTCACATCATTTCCATGATGTTCATAAAATAAATTTTGTATATTTATTTATAATTGTCTGACAGAAAAACTTATAGTTCTCTTTTGAACTGAACATAGATTTAAACATTAGTTAAACATATTGGTATGGAAAGTGCACTCCATGACTGCTTTTGAAGCAGGAGAATATCCAGACAAAGATATATAACACAACAGAATAATCATACTTAGCTGAAATACTCTTAAAGTGCAAATGAAGTACTAGTCATCCCTTCAAGGAATGTGCAAACTATATATTCATAAATGCTAAAGAGACTCAGACTCTTACCAGTGATGTGCGGTGAAATCAGAATTTAATTTGCACACCATCAGGTAAGATAGCCTATGTAAGCAAAACAAAAATGAAGAGTCTAAGTACTTTTGTGGGGTTAACTGAAAGAAGAGGGGTTTCTAATGCTAGATTGGGAATATTGCTGGTTATAAACTAATGTTGAATTTTTCATAATTGCATCTAATTAGTTGACATGCTTCCTCAAAAATTGATGTCAATATTAATGAAATGTAAGAGAATTAAAAGGGAATACATGAAAATTTATAACAGTTATTTCAATATATTGTATACTAATGCTATTGACTTTTATTCCACCAAGATGTGGAAAGTAAATACCTAATGCTGAAGACACCATGAATTTCAGACACATGGCATAGGTACCCATGAGCTGGAACTGAGGACGGGCTTGTATGGTATGGATGGCTCCATTCAAGCTTCCAAAGGAGTGAAGAAACCAACAGTCCTACCCAGTTGTGTTGCCTATGAACCACAACAAATGCCATGGCACAATAACCCTATGGCATAGCAGTGGCACACATACATTGTTTTTAACCAAACATCTCACTAATTGGACCTAAATTCTGCTCATCAAGATGGAAATCATGCCCTCTAATGGAAACCTAGCCAGCTACATTGGGCTCAATAAATCATTTTATGTTATCTTTCCATTTAACTTTCTAATTATGAAAGCACTGTGAATATTTATAGCTACTGAGCTTAAGACATTGCGAGAATCATTATGCATTTTAAGAAATTTTTAACATTGTGCCAGCCACTCTGTATTTCAATGTAGCCATATGTTCCTTCCTCAGATTTTTTTATTAACAGAAATTTAAAATGCATGTTTTATCTAACCAGAATTTTGCTCTAAAACTTATTAAGATAAAGCTTATTTAAGTTTAATTAAATTAAAAATAACTGATTGCAAATCCCCCCATACAAATACTATCAGTTAAAGATGCTGATTATTCAAATACAGTGGTAAAATGGAACATGGATTTAACTATTACAAAACACCAAAAGCAAACACTCCCTTCAAGCTTTGCTTTTTTAAAAATATGCAAGAACACGAATGGATCTGAAACAGGAAGGTATAATATTGAAAGACAAAAACTCAACCAAGAAAGACGAAAACTGTATGTTCTCTCTTGCACACACAAACTCACACATATAAAGACACACATGTACACACATGCTCAAATGTGGATAAAGTCTAAGAAACTAAAAAGAAACTATGAGCAGATAGAAATAAGTAACATTAGGTTTGACTCTATAAACTATACACCATATTTTCCTATTATCTATCAGAAAAAGACATTTAAAATACTCCTCAGAAATGTAACTAGAAAAAAATCATTTTGAGAAAATACCAAACACAGCTAAGTTATGAGACAAAAAGTGTAAAAATTGTGTATGAGTCCAGGCTTTATATTGTGATTATGAGCCTTCCATTCCATCTGTGTGATGAACATGGAAGGGAGTCCGTGCTGAATGAGGCAACTTAACTCACTGTTCCAGAGCACATTGAGAAGAGAGAGCCCAGGTTCCTCACTATTTCCATTCAGAGCTTGCTGTAGTGATTCAACTTTATGTTTTCATCCTCCTCTCCAAAAGATTTAACTAGGCCTCATCGCGCTATCATCTGGTCACCAGGCTTTTGTAACTTAAACGACTCTGGGAGAACACTCCAGATGCAGTCCATGGCAGGCACAGGAGAATTTAAATGTCTGTATTTCATGCACTTTTTTCTGCATTTCATATGTTTGTGTGCTTGTGTGGAATAAATGATAATAAAGAAAGAAAATGAGAACATAGATTAGAGAACACTTTGAGAAGTCAAAAAGTGACCCATTATAGCATTCACTCATATACAGCTCAAAATATAAAAACCAATTAAATTTTAAAATTCATGGAAGAAAATGGTAAACAAAAAGGAAAATATGTACCAACTGCTAAGAACATGATATCAATGTAACTAAAATGAATATGAGCTAGGAAATAATAAACTTGAGACTTTAAAAAAACATACACCTATACATTATTATTCAAATATGAAAGCATAAAAATAGTTACATAATCAAATACTCAGATGTAAGTTACTTATATATTTGTTTCAAATAGTTACCTAAGAATTCAGAGTGTGAATTTTTATTGATCAAAGTGATACACTAAAAATGAAAATCATTTCTCTAGATGAACAGAAAAAAATGAAAGTCATATTCTTAGAGAAAACATAAAATACTATAAATATTTATGTTAATAATTTATCTTACAACAAATATACATTAACCTATTATCAACTTATGGAAATACATGGGAATTATGATATATATTACAATTCAATAACATCTGTTCTTTAGCTAGCCTGACAGATAACACATTTGTAGTAGGAGCCAATAAAATTTAATCAGTTCATTCATGGTACATAAGGTCAAAGTCCTATAATTTCAGCTGAGATAGACACTGAAGTTGCTGAAGATCGTTATTAGAAACATGGTGTTACTAAATGTATTAGCATATGCAACACTTTTGAAATCATTATGCTTACATATGGATATATGTTCATTGAATATTTCAGAACATTGTTAAGTAAAAGTAAAACCTGTACCTGAAAATATTATGACCTACTCTATGAAAAGGGAGACAAGTACTTTCAATTAGAAAGTACTTCAAATACTCTGAATGTGGGTTGACTATGTTGAGGATGAAGCAGCATTGAAAGACAACAGCAGATCTTGTATTTTGACCTTTTGTTTTTTTTCCTCATTTCAAAGTTACTGTTAAGGGTAATTTGTTTTACAAATTAATAGGACTCTTTGTTTTTAATTAAAAAAAAAATCAGTGTCATTTACTTCAGGCTGGATTGTGCTATTCAGCAAGTGACTCAGGATCCTATTGTGTTTGTTCTCTCAGGTCTTCTGAAGATTTGCTGTAACCCTGCCCCACACCAAATTAACCCAAGAAGCAAAATCTAACATAGTTGTTTGATAAAAATCCTTACTAATCCTTACTGGTTGCCCACCTTTTGACTTCTCCAAGCTTTCTCTAATTTATGTTCTCATTTTCTTTCTTTATCCTTACTTATCCAGAGTTAGAAGAAAAAACACCCAAAGTAAACAACACTCACTCTGGTTCTACTGGACTCCACCCTAAAAGGATATATATAAATTTCAGATGTATATTATCATCTTCAGTAAGACAATTATCATTTGAAAAATCACAAATCTGACATCAATACACTGCTTTTGTAAGTATATGTAGTTTAAAGCATGGTTTAACTTTTATACTTGTGCTCCTTTGCAAAAAGAGGTCACAATGGTAGGCAACATCCTCAGATAGCTCTGCATTCCTGTCCAGATGTGGGAACTGTAAGGAAACACAATTGCTTGATTACTCTGTGGGGCTGGTGAATGTGATAGACTTTTCCTGTGAATGGGCTACTGCATGCACAGATTTTTGGGGTTCGGATGGTTGATTTTCAGGCTTAGAAGGAAATTATTCTGAGGGGAACTAACATAATCAAATCAGATGAGACATTATGAAAAGATGGAGAGATTAAAAGTTAAAGAACATAACAAGTCTGTATGTAGCAAGCTCTCAAACTGGTCAGCTCTACATGATAGTACATGGAAACACCTTATTGAAGCTGGGAGGTTTCCTAAGCTGATAACTAGAAAGTAGAAATCTCATTATTTCAAACACAAGGGATTTAATTCTGTGTCATCCAATGGGCTCAGACGAGGATTGAGTCTCAGATGAGAGGGCAGCCTCACATTTCCATTGTACCTATGCTCTCTTAAACAAGGCATCAAGTTGATCTGCAAAAATATTCAAGAAGGACTGAAATGATTGATTAGGGACTGAAATAAGCACCTAAATGTTAAAATTTCCCACACCAAAAGAAGAGAACTAATACAGTTACTTTAAAGCACTGTGTATTTTCAATTATAATTATAAAAGATAAAGTAGCAATGATTCCAGAGGCAACAATATTATTTTGGGGATTAACATCATTTTCAATATGCATGTGTTTAAATTACCTAGGTGTCACACCTCTGAGAATCTCTGTAAGGGCAGATTCCAAAATAGATCCAAGTCAAAGGTAATAATCTACCAAAATATGAGAGTGAAGATGAAACATCAAATTGTCTGAGAGCCCTGACTTTATAAAATGGGAGAAGGAATTGTAATGAGCTGGTTTACCATGATGGTCTATGATTAGCAAGTAGATGCTGAGAATTAGTCATTCAAGATCATCTTTCACTACATAGTTATCTCTATGTAGAAAGGTAATGTAGTAGAATGATTAACAGGGTGTTGTTCAGCAAGTTCAGCATATGAATAGACAGTTCAATAATGCAGTAGTTGTTCAGTCCCAAGGCTGGATGTCTCAGTTCATCTTCAGTTTGTACTGGAGTCCCAAAAAGTGGGTTCTAAATGCGAGTGAACAGATGCACTTGCTAGCATAGGGAGAGCAAGCAGTGGAAGAACAAATCTTCCTTCTTCCATGTCCTTATATAGACTTCCAGCAAAAGGCATGGCCCAGTTTAGAGGTGAGTTTTCCCAACTGAAAAGATACAGATTAAAGATAAATCTTCCTATCTCAAACATCCAGATTAGAAGTGGGTATTCCTACTTCAAATTAAGCAAAACCCCCCTCCAATGTGTGCCCACCTTTTCTGAGTTCCAGACATAGTAAAATTAACAACCAAAAATGGCCATTGTAATATTCGGTGCCTGGTTTTTTAGGAGATTCTATCTTATAAAACAAAAATAAAGAAGAGAAAATGAGGACATCATATGGGTACAAGCTTCCATCTCTCTTTTCCTCATGAGTGAGGCCAATCACACATATCCTAACCATTACAGATTGTTCACCATACACCTTAAATAGTGAGCTAAAATAAAACAATTCTCCCTTAAGTTGCTTCTTCCAATATATGTAAGCACAGTGACCAAAAGATACACTCACCATCTCCTCCTGCTCTAGGAATTCCTACCACCGGTAACCTTTAAGTTACTCACCCACTTGGGCATGACCTCTTATACTATTGCCAATGTGAAGCACACATCTGGCCTCTTTTCTGGCTATGGTATTTGGTTGCTGGTCCACATTCCAGCAGAGGATTTTGATCTGTGAGTCTACCTCTAAATAAATAACCCTCTGTTATACTCAATTCTGAACTAGTGTGGGATATCTTTTAAGTGTCCATCTTCATCTGGCACCTATGTAGACCGAACTCCACACCTACCAGGTGGATCGACTTAAAGGCCTAAATGGTCCACAGCCCAGAAAGTCTCCCACCCCACCCGCTTGACTTGTTTTTAACTAGTGGGTTTTTTTTGTTGTTGTTGTTGGTTTTTGTGTTTTGTATTGTTTTTGTTTGTTTGTTTTTGTAAAACCCTGCCAAAGTGGAACTAACTGAATGTAGCAACTTGGAAATTTCCCAAGCGATGTATGTCCCCACCCCCACTGCCATGTTCCATGCCATGTTTTCTGCTGTGTGGCACTATGGGTTTCTTGCTCCATGTACAGAATTGATTTAATTGCTTTTAATTTGTGAAGCAAAGCATATTTCTCAGTATTTAACCAGCACCAAGGTGGGGGAAAACTAAGTAGAAGCTCAGGACTGTTCATGGAACCAGGTTGCACTTCTAGTTGCGACTCTGCCACAGTGACACATGCTGGACAATAAAGAATATTACACCTAAAATAACTTACTGGATTTCATAACAGGTAATTAAAAAATCAATAAACTTGAAAGTTATATAATGGCAGACAACATTAACATTGAAACTTTAAGTAACCTTTTTGCTAATACTATGGATTGTATTCTGCAATGATTATTTGGTTATGGTTATACATCCATTTATTGGCTATTGGGACTCAGTTTTTTTCTTCATATTATATTCTTAAGAAAATGGTTTGATAATAGAGTCAAGAATGAGGCACTTTTAGAAATGATACAGTCATTACAGATTAATAATGAATAGCTAGCTAAAAAAATTAATACCATCAAAAATCAAAAGTTATCTAAAAAATAATATTATTGAGAAGGGTAACATTAATTTAACAGAAAAAAATTGAATCTGTGTCTAAGGATACTGAGAAATTATCTGAAAGAATTCATACTGTTGAATTTGACAATCAAAATTTGTTAAAAAGTATGATAGTTTAGCAGATAGAGTATCTCTCCTGGAAGGCAATCTGTATGCTATCCAAATAATTTCCAAGGATGAGGTGTTATCTTTAAAGGATAAACTTCAGACCTAGGAATGAAGACCAGAGCCTAGGTGCCTCAATGTAGTCACTAGAAATATGTACAGGCCAGGAGATTCAGGCTTTACAAAAGACAATAAAAAAGATTTGAAATGATTGAGAAAATTATTGGAGCTGATGAGCAGGGAAAGAAGGTGCAAGGACAGGATTTAACATTGCTAGTAGCTACCAGAGATGAATTACGCAGGGTTTTAGCTTTCTACCTTGTAATCTACTCTGACAAAGCATCAAGTTCTAAAGGCACAAAAAGATCCAAAGAATGTAGATGGATACCTATAGGAATGAATGATCTAAAAGAAATTAAGCAAGTTGTTTTAACTTATGGCTCACATTCTGCATTTGTTAGGGATTTGGTTAATGCATGGGCTTCTAGCATTAAAGTGATGCCATATGACTGGCTCAGTTAGTTTTCACAGTCCTGGATGATGGGTCTCAACTGATGCTTAAATGTTATTTCAGGAAGAGGCTAAAATTTTAGAACAACGTGGAAAAGCAAAAGGACTTGAGACTTCCCAAGATCAAATTTTTGGTGAGGGCACTGATGCTGACCCACAGGCTCAAGCTCTTTACAATGAATGAATCTTGTCCCTATGCAACAAAGCAGCCTTAAATGATTGGGACACGATTCAAGAACTAGGAAAACTAATTGAATTATATACCAGGGTTAAATAGGGCCAAAGATAACTCATTAGTGACTTTGTTCAAATATTAACTAAGGCTATACAAATAGGAGTAACAGACCCAGATGCTAGACAAGTACTTATTGAATCTCTGGCTTTTGAAAATGACAACTTAGAATGCAACAAGATAATTGGGCCTTTAAAGGTTAGATCAGCACCTATGGATGAATGGATCCAGCATACAATGAACATTGAGACATTTGACTATAATTCGGAATCTTGGGTGAGAGAAGCAATTTCCAAAGGAATGAGGAGACATCAAAATGCCAAACGTTTTAATTGTGGTAGAATAGAATGTCTGAGAAGGGATTGTAGACAAGGAACTCCTAGGAATAATGTCTCCTCTGGAAATGGCAAGAATAGGAGGACTGTGCTTTCAGGTATATGTAGAAGGTGTGGCAAAGACTGACATTGAACCAATGAATGCAGATCAACAAGAGACAGACAACGCAACCCAATACCACTGGTAAACTTTTCAGGGGTCCTCTCTCAGGCCCCCAAGTCAAAAGTGGTCCAGTCATTCCCAGTAACTGTGGAGAACATTTCTCATGAGGAGAATTAAAAAATCTAGAGCCTTCTGGAAAATACCATACTGTTCTAGATGATGGAATAAACATGGAGGATGAATTAAAAATTCCAATAGGATAAAGGAAACATATATTCTGGCAGACTTCTATAAACGATCAAAGGCCAAGGCTAAGAGTGTGTATAAATGCAATTATAATTGTGGTTTGATAGACACAGGTGTGGACATGGGTATCATTACTCCAGAATCTATAATTTACCATTACATGGATGGCATTTGGCCATCTGATTCAAACAGATACTCTAGAAAGAATGTCTGAAGAAATAGTTTTGCCAAAATGGGGATTACAAATTTCTCCTGAACAATTACATAGGAGATTCTGTCAGTTACCTAGGTTATAAAATAGGCTTACAGAAAATTAGAATACAAAAGTCACAAATTAGGAAAGACAAACTGTGAACTCTTAATGACTTTCAAAAAGATTGTTAAGAGACATTTCCAGTCTATGACCAGCTGTTGGGAAAGCACCTGATATAATAATTCATTTAAACAAAACCTTAGATGGTGATAAAGGTTTGAATAGTCCCAGAGAGTTAACAGCTGAAGCGGAAAAGAAATTGACAATTGTTGAAGAGAAACTACAGAAGTTGCATGTGGAAGGGTGAATCCAAATCTTAATTGTATTCTAGTCATATTGCCCTTCAGAATTTCTCCTAGAGCAATTGTAATGAAGACAGATGAAATTATCTTAGAATGGATATTTTACCACATACGCCAAGTAAAAAATTAAAAACTTATGTGAAAAATGTCTCTGAATTAATTATAAAAAGAAAATTGAGACTTTGTGAATAGCAGGTATAGACCCATCAGAGATTATAATGCCTTTTACTGCTGATGAAATAAAAAAGCCATGTTATGAGAAGAAAATGAACCAAGGTAAAGAGCTTGTACTATTTTTTTGGAAGAAATTGACAGCAATAATCCCAAAAGTTATAGACTTAACCTTATGAAGAGAACTTTTTGGATTCTTCCCCAAATTGTACGTGATGCCCCAATAACTGGAGCTGATACATTTTATACTATTGCAAATAAATCAGGGAGGCCAGGTTACAAATCAGAAGAATTAAGTAAGGTGGAACAAAGCCCTTACAATCCTCTGCAAAAGGCAGAATTGTATGCTATTCTCATGGTGCTAAGAGATTTTAAAGAAACTCTTAATATAATTACTGATTCACATTATGCAGAAAGAGTTGTCTTGCATATTGAAACCCCTGAATTTATACCAGATGATACGAACTGACTTCATTATTCATACAGGTTCAAGATATAATCAGAAATAGACTTTATCCCATATACAAAACACATATCTGATGACAAATTGGTCTGCCAGGTCCTTTTACACAAGGTAATGCAGAAATTGATTGATTAATGATTGGAAGTGTGTTGAAGGCCTTAGAATTCCATAAGAAACTTCATGTCAATAGCATGTCATGTCAAACTCTTTAAAGAAAGAATTATCTATTACATGGCAACATCTAAGGAGATTATAAAGAAATGCCCTACTTATTCTTTCTATAACCAAACACAGGGACTAACACAAAGGGTAATCAAAGAATGAAATCTGGCAGATGGATGTGTTCCACTTTGCAGAATTTGGAAAATTAAAATATGTACACCACACCATTGACACTTATTCTGGTTTTCAGTGGGCAACTGCTTTAAGTTCAGAATAGGCTGATTCAGTAATCACACATTTATTAGAAGTTATGGCCATCAGGGTATACCTACACAAATAAAGACAGGTAATGGTTCAGCATATGTCTCTAAGAAAATTAAACAGTTTTTGCTTATTATAGTATAAAACATATTACAAGTATACCATACAATCCTACAGGTCAGGCAGTTGTAGAAAGATCAAATTGAACTAAAAAGGATATATAAAGCAAAAAGAAAGGGGTGGAAAATACCCTCAAAAATAGATTACATAATGCCTTATTAACCTTGAATTTTCCTAACACTAAGGAGAAAGGGACACAGCAGCAGAGATACATTGGATAAGAGAAAAGTCTTCTGAATTAAATCACCAAATGTATTTCACTGATGTGTTGACCTCACAATGGGAGCCAGGAGATGTGCTACATTGGGTAGTGGGTTTTGCTCTTGTATCCATGGGAAAAGAAAAAGTATGTATACCATCAAAATTAATAAAGATTCCCTTTGAAAAGGAGAAATCTCTCGAGAAAGAGGAATGACAGCTCATCCACAACAGTGACAACCATACAAGTGGTAAGGAAACCATATAGGGTTGGAGTTCTACTCTTGTCTTTACAGGAAAATACACATATTCAAAAATTTAAGGGACCCTGATTGTTTGGATGCTGACAGAAGGAAAACTATCCAATAAGGAACATCAAGAAAAAGGAATATGACTTGTAAAGACAGGTGATAAAAACCTATACATTTAAATATATATATATATATTTCTGAATATATAGAGCTGACTTTGGAGTTGGAAAATGGTTCTGTCCTTCTCTAAATACAGGCATGTTGTTAAAAGAAAAAAAAATCAGAGTTTCTGTCTTATGTTGAGAGCCATCTGGTATGGAACAGAAAGAAGAAATTATTTAGAAAAAATTATACTTTTCTTCATACCTATTTTTGTCTCTATTGTACCTTTCATTGAATAGATACATCTGTATATGTCTATATAAATAATATGTATATGTCTATGTAAATAAATTTTACACAATGAACAATTAATTTTCATGCAGTAATCTTTGATGTTTCTAGGAAGAAAATGGGGACACACAACAACTCCACCTGGTTAATATGACATCATGATGTTGATAACACTACTATAAGTTCTGTTTTGGGCCCCAGCTGCTCAAGATGGTTCCAACTTTGTTAGCTGAAATGGTGCAATTTTTTGCAACATTCTGGCTGGAATTCCAAATAGGAACCTCAGAAAAACTCTACTGAATACTCAGAAACTATTTGCAATTATACCAGACAGTAATCTTGAAATTTAACCATCATTTTATGTTCACAGGATCCCATAGAAAGAGAACTGTCCCTATGACAGCTGGAAGCAATTCTAGAAGATAATGTCCCCTCTTCCAATAAAATTTGCCCTCAGTGTTAAGAACATCATTTAGGGGTTGATTATAATTGGTATAGGGATGGGAGTTTAGAGAAAAATTATGTATGAAGAAAAAGAGGAAATTGGGTGGGATAATAGATTAGTGTGAGTTTCTCACATTAATAATAACACTGAGTAATAGAGTGAATAGTTATGAGCTATTATTTATAGGAAATTTACATTGATATAGAGTCTTATATATCAATAAAGCTTAAATTATATTGAAAATGAATATGTTACTATTTTCATCCACAATATTTTTATACCTAGACAAAATTATTTTGTTACATTGTATGCATGCATGCTTCTACCTCTGCTTAAGACATTTTGTATATTGATACAATTTTAGGATATATTTATCATATTGCAATGTATATTTCTATCTCTGATTAAGATACTTACACATTGTTTACATTTTGAGGTCATTATCCTCATTTGTTGCACCGTTGTTTATTGTATTCTAATATGAAATCTTCATCTTTAAGTTATAAAGGTATTAAAAATTACAGATCACTAGTCATCTATGTTTGTCATATTTATAGTTAGACTAATCAGGTTCTTTAGATATATAGAGATTGTATTCTGCATAGATAGGTAATCTTCAACCACTTCAATGAACTGTAGTATATGGCATTTGGATAACTTAGGGTTCTGTTGACATGAGACACGATTGCTCCAAAAGAACCTATCTATTCCTGAGAGAATGTTGAGCACCGAAGACACTCCTCTTGGAGCTTAATTCATTTTTGGAAAAACTGGCCTTTGGGCAAGGAACTGCCCATGCATTGATGACTGACAAAAATGCATGATGTCCAGACAGGACAAACAGGATACAAGAAAAAAGACTGTTAAATCTAGCCAAGACAGGGCAAGACAGTTTTGAAAATTTTCCTGCCTCTGAAAATGGTCTGTCAGTTACTCTAGGCCTTAGCCAAAGTTGGTTGCTCCAAAGTTGCAAATGAGACTTTGGGTGATTTCGCAGGTAGCCAGTTGTGTCTGTCATTTGTTGTACAATTTGGAAGCTGCTTGATTATACTTCCTGCTTACTCAAGTAATATTATTTCCCTTCCCAGGTCTTCAATGGGGTTGAAGACTAGATAGTTGTAGTTACTTTCCTCTCATGACTTGGCCAAGTTATTTATTACACAAGACTTATACTCACTAGGATAGGATAATCATTGAAACATGTATTTCCTGTTTCTTGCTTGATTTTTTTATGCTGCCTGTAATTCTAAATTTATACCTGATATTTGTCTTTATTGTATATACATACAATATATAACTTTGTATTAGGCTTAGAATTTTCTTATTTTAGCAAAATGGCAAGGTGCTGTAGGAATTCCTATAACCAGTAGTCTTTAAGTTATCTGTCCACTTGTGCAGTGCCCCTTATACTTTATATGACAATATAAAGCACATGCCCAGCCTCTTTTCTGGCTGTGGGATTTGGTTGTTGTTCCCCGTTCTAGGAGAGGATTGTGAGTCTATCCCTAAATAAATAACCCTGTATTATACTTAATTCTGAGCTAGTGTGGGATTTCTTTCAAGCGTCCATCTTCATCCTCCCTGTAGGTATGCAATGCTGAACTTTTGTCAGATTACACACAAACATATTATTGTCACACTACAAATTAAAAAAGAAGTGATGGTGATTTTTCTTAATAAAATAAAATCTACTTGTGAACTAGAGAACAATAGCCATATTTAGCAGCAACAAATTGAAAAAGAGGTGTTGACATTTTTAAGAAGACATAAACTGTCTGTGAAGTGGAGAACTATAACCTATGACTTTATTTTACTAACACCTTCAATAGGTTTATTCATATTTCCTTATTCTTAGGTTTTTAATAATTTAATATTTATTTTTGTACTTGTGAAATAATATAGCTACTTAAGTTTTCTCAGTTCAAATAACGGAAAACAGTACAGTAAAACTGTTGTAATCTATCTTTTTATTTAATATATATATATATCTTTTATTTTCATCTAATTCAGAATAGTCAAAACAAACATTGCTATACATACATAGACAGTTCATTCTACATTCTCCTAAAGAGAAAAGTGGAATGGGCATCGCTCAAACATGACAATGAAAGGGAAATATATATAAAATCAAATTTTCTTTCTTGTTAACACTACAGTGAAAAACTGAAGGATAATCAATATCTAAGGAGAATAACATTTCTAAGAACTACTGAAAATAAAAAATAAACAATAAAATGTATACATTTGCATACTACCCTTGTCAGTGAGTGGATACAATTGGGGTTTCAGAAAAAAAGTATAATTTGCCTGCTCTTGTGACATTGAAGACGAATATACAATTTTAATATATTAATTTTCACATGAATTACTTTATTTTTTACTATAAATATTGTCATCATTTATGTATATATACCTTGTACATGTCAGGTGTCTACAGAGTCCAGAAGATGGTGTTATATTCTGTGAGATTAGACTTGCAGAAGGTCTTTAATCACATGGTGTGTGATGAGAACCAAACCTCAGGTCTCTGAAGAAATGGCAAGTGTTCTTAACCACTGATTCATCACTCTGGTCCTTTATGCATGAAATTTAAGATGGAAATGTCAATAACAATATTAAAATTGTCAAGGAATACCAGTGTGACAAAACAATAGAAGGACACATAAACAGACATGAATATGCCTATTGTATAGAAAACACTAAAAAAATCAGAATCAAGCAAGAGAAGACTATACATATATGTCTGTGTATGTATAAAATTGAAATTAAAATTAGGCAAATTTATATATATATAAAACCTACATGAAACCTACATGAGTGATGGTTAGTAATGGAGACACCTTCAATTCTAGCCAGAGAAGGCAGAGACAAAGGATCCCTAGATGAAGCTGATGAGCAAGCAAGAATATGGATATATGAAGGATGATTCCTTAAGTTTCCAAGTGCACACAGTGACATACAGACCTAACTAGGTGTGAGGCAAACAGAATCAGGAGAAAGGAGTCAGACATGCCCAGGACTGAAGACTTGAGCATTTGCAGTATTAACCCAAACAATTGCAACTGAGTGGTAAGAGAAGATGGACTGGACCAGTCAGAAGCTGCCACAATGATGACTATAGAGCTGCTGCTCCCCTTCCCTTGGTTGGTGGAGTGTATATAAGGCTTTCCCCCTTCCTAAAATAAATGGAGTGTGTTGTTTGTCAACCTGATCTCTTGTGTCTACATAGTTGACTCTGAGTCTACTTGCAACCTACATGGGAATCCTAAAGGAGCACAGCAGCATCTGGTTCCCAATGACCTGAGACTGAGTCTCATTTCTGCCCATGGACCTAGCTCCATTAAGGGAATTGATCCTTGTTGGGTCAGAATTATTGTAGTTTTGTGTGCTGTGTGTTTCTGGAAATTTATTTTTGATTGTTTTTTTCCACTGCTGTTTGCTATGCAAATAAGCTTTTTCACTTTTGATTTTGACTCACTCCTGCTGGATTCTTCTTCCTTTGTACTACAGAACAATACCCCAACACTAGGTAACAACCAGTAAGTAGGCCCCTCTATAGTCTTATGCTTTTTTGGTCTTCTGCTGAACCAAGTAGAATCCTTCTCTTTAACCCTGTTGTCTATCTTGTCTGTGAATACATGTAGGCAGGGAGGCATACTCTCTTGCTGAACTGTTTCACCCGACACTCCCATATAAAGACTGATACCCCCTAGGCAGAACCTAAAGCCGATTCCTGACAGTCAGAAGACCCGATTCCCTCCCCCCACAAGCATGAGACATAAAGGTCCTACACACATTTTTGTTCCTGTTCTCTGTCCCCTTGACTTGATCTGATCATGAAAAACTTGCCTTCCCATGCCAATGAGGCCAGTATTGGGGATCTTAAGTCATTTTTGAAAGGTCAGGGCCTCAAGAATTAGTCTTCTGACCTTGAAAATTTTTGCATGAATGCTAATATAGCCCCAGAATACACGTGGAAACCTGATCTATGGATGTGGGTTCTGTTTCTGGCCAGGAAAAGGGATGTATCTACAGAAACACTGCCTCCACTTAGTTTCATTACCATTCTGTTGGTTATAATTGCATGCTTGAAGTTCTCTCCTGAGGAAGTAATTGCAGTTCATAACAAGCACTGCCAAGAGCAACGTAATATTAACCTGTCCATTACTGCAGTCATTGCTTTGGCCACTGAAGATGATGGGGTTGCCGAAACAAAACTAGTAAATTGTACTAAGGAAAGAAAGGCAGCAGACAATAGTAGAGAATGTCCTGACCCTATGGTTATTACCCATTAGGTCCCCTTCTGGCTCCCCCCTCCGCATGTCCTCCACCTCACTAGTCTTGGAATGAACTACAGTTCTGCATACCACCTGATATTAATAACCCTTTCAGAGTTTGCCCTGGAAACCAGGGCCCCACCCTATGGGGACAGACCAGGATGGAGGCATTCCCAGTTAATGTGGGACTCAATGTCACTAATCAACATTGGATTTCCACCCTGCTGGTGGAATTTTTTTAATACATAAGGTGGCCAGTGAGTTAGACCCTGATTCTCTCTACTTTGAGCAGGTGTTAAGACAATGGTCAATGCAGTTACAAATCCATTTTGCCTGGTACAATCTACTAAAGCAATACTAGGACCTAATCTTTTCCTTAACTGGAGATTAGATTATGATGAGCAAGCAGAGGCCTGATCACGTCTTAATTTACAAAATGTGACGACGGAAACCAGCTTCTACAAAAATATCACTTACCAGAGTGAGGACATGGGGATCAGGAAAATAACAAAGAGGAAGAAGATGTGAGTGAAATAATAAAATAGGACAGTACTAGGAAGGAGTTTCAGTGAACACAGAAATTCACCTGTGTTTAATTTTCCATACACTTTTATACCTCAATATAATAGGGGGAAGAAGACAAAAGACTACTTTAACATGATACAAAGAACAACTAGAATAGTTAGTTTTTTGCTTCAAAACTTAGCCATGTCAAGTCATAAGCATTCCGTTGTTTAGGCAGTGAACCCATGCTAGACCAAGTATCCTGCAAGTAGCCATTCCCAAAGTCAAACCTCCTATTTCAAAAGAAGGATCAGAAGTATTCTTGCATATCCTGATGCTTTTTTAGTCTGGAGTGAAATCAGAGCAGGAATTTAAGGCAGGAACCTGGAGGTACTAATATTTATGGTAAAACGAGCTACACTGGAGATCAGAAAATAAGGAATAACCATAGTCAGGGAATAATCATGAATTTAACCTGAAACAAGTTCTCCTCGGAGAAGGTTATAGAAAACAGGAAGAAAAAAAGACAAGCTGAAGTATATAGCCTTGCCTCAGTGTCTTGGAGCAGACTCTGTCAGCTGAGAAAGCTCTGGATATTGAAGGCCAAAACCTGCATACAATGGGTAGATTAGCCTTTGAAGACATTTGTGTGCCATAGGATTCAATGGTAACATAGAAGCTCCAGTGTGATGCTAGACACCATAGATGCACAGTGATCTATAGGTAATGGGTTTTGAAAGGCAAAGAAGTGACCTCATGGATAGATCTCAGCACACTCATCTTTCCCTTCCTTCCGATATCTGTCAAAGACACCAGAGCCTGGAACATTAGCCTCCAGAAAGTACAGCCCTGGAAGTCTTGAGAGGGTGCAAAGTTAACTTTGCTAACTTTGGCCTGCAGAGGCTGTGTATGCAAATCAGGATAGATACTAAAGTAAAACAAAAACTGATCAGAATCTGGTTCTTGCCAAATACCGACCCATTTCCACAACAAAAGAGAAAGGAAAACATCCCACACATTAAACAAATCTCCCCTCCTGCTTTAGACCTACAGTCTCTAATTTTTGAAATCCAGAAATAAGTTGATATGACTATTTTGAATATGTGTATCATTTTTATTCCCATGTCACCAATAGGTCCTCTTTACCTTTACCTTTCTAATGCTTTCAATGGTGTATTTATCTTATTAAATTTTTTATATTTCCTTTTAATTGCCTGTCTTGTATTTACCTGAATTTTTAAGTAATTATTCAGCATTAAGCAATCTTCTTTCTTTTCCTTGTCTTTGTTTCATTTGGTGATTCCCCCCCACCACAAAGTTATATATGAGCACTATATCTACATCACACATGCCTCACATAACATTCCTCTGCCAACTTTTATCAGGTTCCCTCACAAATTTATGACCTCTTTTTTATCATAATTTTGCATGCATATACATATGTCACTGTGAAAATGGGAAATTTTCCATGGCCATACCATTAGGTGAGGAGTCAGAGGCAGTCCGTGGCTGCTGCGAGAAGGATAACCAGTTATCTTCCTCCAATGAGTTCCCACTTAATTTGTCCAATCTCAAGTGGTCAGCCCTGGATACATGGACATAGGAGCAATCTTATATGGACTGCTCATATAGGATATATATATATATGTGTGTGTGTGTGTGTGTGTGTGTGTGTGTGTGCGTGTATTCATTCAAACATATATAAGTTTGAATATATGTATATATGCCCATATATAGTATGTGAATATATTCTATATGAGCAGTCCATATAGGATATATATGATGCTTATCTTATATATAACGTGTATATATATTCAAACATATCAAAGAAAATAAAGTCCAGAAAAAAATTTTAGAAATGTCCAATTAATATTTGTAAAAAGAAAGTGTTTTATATCTTTTGGAATCTGGGATATGCAAATTACAACTACATTTACCCTATCTTTCCCTTGTCAGAATGGTAAATATCAATAAACAGACAACAGAAGCTCATGGATATTTTATTACTTATTGGAGCAAAAGTATTTTGCTTTTCAGGTTTTTGGAGAGTAAAACAATAACCATTACACCCTGCTAGAGACCACAAGTCTACAAAACTGAATGCCTAACAAAGGTGTCCACAGACTCAAGAGGGGCCTGACTGTCCCTGAAATCCCCACACTTTTCAGATGAGAACTGAGGGCCCAGTCAGCTACACTTGCCTTGTCCTGTGAACATGGTCAAAATCCTTTTGTGCAAGGCAGATGTGGAGGAAGAGGAAGAATACTGTGAATGACACCTTCTGATTATGATGTGACCATTTTTTGGCCCTGAACGCAGTCTAGCTCTGAACTCCTGAAAATAACTGATAAAAACAAGAAAGAGAGAGGAGATCAAACAAGTGAATGAGAGATGGAGCTGGGAAGCAGGAGTCAGCATGTGCGTGAAGAGCAAAGAGAAGTTAATGGAGCTGGAGCTGGATATGATCACAACACATCATATACAAATGTAATATGGTCGGAAAACATGTATTTGTTTTATTTTGATACACATACTCTCACACACATATACATACATCGATGATCTCCTAGTCATAAAAATGATTTTCGGTTATTAAATTAACAAATACAAGCAGATTGGAACAATTGTTATCTAATACCAAACTACGCCTGACAGTGATGTGTAACCTCACATTGTATTTACTTGAAATGTAGTTTATTGTAGTTCTGCATGTTTTCTTTTCATGAAATAGCAAAATAAACAGGCATAAAATGAAAGTTAAGCAGAGTTTAATTATGTAAAAGATACTAAGTGACAGAGGAAGATACAAGGGGTCCTTGCAGTTAGTAGTCACAGAGGACTACCATTGTGTATTGGTTGTACCCGGAGGGAAGTGACAAAGTAAAGTGTGATATGGTCCAGACAGCTCTTGATGATGTTACTTTTCTGGTGTAAAGTATGAAACAGTACATGGGAAAAGGGGAAAAGGTGTTTTTAAAATGATAATGTAGAACAGGGACCAGGCATTCATTACCTAAGGCTGTATAAGTTGATATTAGTTATGGAATTGATTTCTATTTGGAATTATGAATACTGTGAAAATAATCAGAGCTAAAACCTACAATTAAGGAGGATAAATGGATGGAGACTGGTGGGAAGTAAATGAATGTGGGGAGTCAGAACTGAGGATGCTTGTCACTCCACAAGGCTGGAATTTGTAGAAAATGAAGAGAAACAAACAAACTACGCTAAACAATGAATGTCTACAGAAGGTCAGGATTTGCATCAATGCATATACACTTAAGGATTAAAATAAATATAAAGTGATTTTGTTGATGGCCTCCTATAAATTACAGAGTATGGTTGAAGTATTTGGACATTACTAGACTATAACAACTCAAAGTTGATAAAAAAAAAGATACTGTGCATCTGTGGGGTAGTCTAATAAAGATAACTGACCTTCACTTGAATCAATTTGGGGATTTGAATTTTGAATGAAGAAAAGGGAGTATAATGAAAAACTTCAATTTTTGGAGGATGATGGCATAAATTCTAAGTCTGCCCTAGTTTTATATATTTTTATGAAACAAGCCTCTTCCCATTGCCTCCTCATTCCTAGCTTTGTGTTAGTGTCAAAAGATGATTATGTAAACAAGATTTGATTCTATTTTTAAGTTTTAATACAGAACTTTCTGTTTCTCAATCATTCTTACATGATACCTGTGTGTTCCAGCTGAGCTTTCGGTGTCTATGCAGTAGCTAATTAATGACTGGCTTTAAATAATTATACATTGATTATTTGAGTGTTTACATAACTATTAATATTTGTTCAGTAAGGCAGAGTACTGATCTATGGCCATGAATAATAAAAAGGCCAAGGGACTTTAAATATCTGATGTGGAAAGTCATTGCTTAGACAGAAGGACTATTTTACATCAAAACTTACAGTTTTTTATAGCATAAAAAAGTGATGCCTCGTTGGAAGTGTCAGCTTCATGCTCCTTTTGATATAACATAAGTTCCCCAGAGTATTTGAATTATCTTGAGAGATATTGTCTTACTGCATATCGTTTCTGAAAGCATGAAACTTATGCTGTTGTTTTGGATATAAAATATATTTTACAACAGAGTTCATTATCATGAAGAAAATATTTTAAAATAATATATAATATCCTCACAAATACTAGTAATAATGCTTATCTGTGGTCTTCTGGGAGCTCAAAATATTTCTAATTTGTTTTATTAGGTATCTAGTTTTTTTGCTATTGTTTTTTTAAGTCACATAAATTAGATTTTAATGAGAACACTCCGTATTTTATAGTCACAATTTTGAGCATGGCAAATAATTTTGAAAAGCATTGTACTTTTACAATACAGAATAAAGTAAATGTACAAAAACTTAAAAAATCCATATATTTTAGTTGACCAAAATAATTAATTTGCTCACATTTAATACATTGATAGCTTGAAACTTTTCTACACAAAAGTCTAAGAGTATGATTTCGATGTTGTCAAATTAATCACCATTCTACAAAATGCTGAGTTTATGGCTTTCTTGTCTCTGCAATTAGTGCAAAATCCAAGCCACAAATGGCAGCCAAACACTGATTCCAGTTCTTAGTCAAAACTTTTGTTTCTAATCCTAAAACTAAAACCAGATGTGAAAATAGCAATTTACTTTCCTCTTTCTCCTTCTATCAGCTGATACAAATATTAACACCACCACAATATTTTCACAACTATAGACTCAGGTTTGTTCTATCAGTCAATGCAAGAAGAATATTCCAGTTTATCTTGCTCCTTCATATTGCCCATCCTTTATGTATTTGGTTTTCATTTTTGTGCTTTTGGGGAACTGAGCCCAAGACCTCACCTACACTAGAAGACTACATTAGCATTAAGCTACAACTCAAACCTCATTTTAGATTTTTTTTGTTCCTTTGAAATCTGTACATTTTACTTGTGACCGTGAAATGATGTTTGCTATAGATTGGGGGGAATTTTACATGTTTTTTTTTTTATTTTGCTGATCAAAAGGAGCATGATGTAATTTAGAATATTCATAAATTTTGTTGTAAAACTATATTTGTAAGGTTGCATAGATTAATTGTCTAGTAATCAATTCTTTTTTAAATTCCTGTGAAACTTCTATAATTTTTCAATTCTTTAAATCTTAAAACTATTACATAAGTGAAGTACTGTGATTATCAATGGCCTAATAATAGACATATGCTTAAAAATGCTAGGGTACTGAGACATCTAAAGAAAAAATTCTACAAATTCAAAAGAAATATTTAAAAATAATTTAGTAAAGCCATAGCATGGAGGCCGTGATACTTCATCATTAATTCCAGAACTTGGGAGGCAGAGTGAAATAGATCTCTTTGAGTTTGAGGCCATCAAGGTCTACACAGGGAGTTCCAGGCCAGCTAGAGTTACATAGTGAGACCTTGTCTCATAAACAAGTGAAAACACAAAATAATACTATAGAATTAAAAATGAATTCTATCCAAAAGAAAAAGAAAAATTAAGATTATTTTATATAATATAAATATGTACAGAATTTACAAAGTCTAATTAAATTTAAGACACAAAAGAAAGATTCAGACACTCATTCTGTTTTGTTTGTTTTGTTGTTGGTTTGTTTTGTTTTTCAAAACAGGGTACCAGCTCTGCCTATCCTGACACTCACTCTGTAGCTCTGGCTCTTGTCAAACTCACAGAGATCCACCTGCCTCTGCCTCTCTAGTGCTGGAATTAGAGGAGTGTGCCAGCACCTCCTGGGGAGACTGACTCTTGTCATAAATTTTGAGTATAATATAATATTAATGAAACTAGAAGGTAATAATTTTCTTCCTTGGTTATTTATTATTTTTATTTTTAAAGTCTGTAATACCTGTATTTTGAAGCAATTCTTGAAATACAATTAATGGACAATAAGCACAAAATAAGTTCCTTTAAAAGTTCCCTGATGGTGGCTGTTGGTGACACATGCTAATGTAAAGCACAATAAAAACAATTTTACAAAGTACACTTATGGCCAGCTAGTGGTGTCACCATAATCCTAGCACCTGGAAGGTAGGGGCAAGCAGTTCTTTATGAGCTAAGGTCAGCCTGTCTACAGAGCAATTATCAGGACAGCCAGGACTAAATAGAATTGCCCTTCCTATTGCAACTCAGAAGATGAGTGACTTCCAGATGCCATATATTATGTTAAAGATTTTGATTTGGGCTATTAGATTCCTACTTTGAATTAATTGTTAATGTGTCCTGTTTTTTCCCTTTTGATTTTATGAACCAACAATAAAGATACTCTGGATGTATAAAGATACTCTGTATGTTAGACAGAGTTATAACATTTTAAGTGCTTAAATTGTTTAAGGACTGGTACTTTTAAATATGTCCTATGTTTTACATTGTGATATTAACATGAGATCTTGGGGATAAACAAAAGAGCAATGTTACAGTGTAAATGAGATTTCTTTCTGTGTCAAGATGACAAGAGGGAAGTTAGGCTGGTTAGTTTCTGTCACCCCAACATAAACTGGAATCATCTAGGGAGAGGTGATCTAAATTACGGGAAAGCCTCCGTCAGCTTGCTCTGTTGGCCAGTCTGTGGGATATTTTCTTGATGAATATTGATATGGAAGGTCCCAGTTCCCTTCCGTGATGCCTGTTTGGGACAGGTGATCCTGAATTGTCTGAAAAATCAAGTTCAACAAGCAAGCCAATGGAAACAAACCAATAAGTAACATTCCTCCCATTTCTCTGCTTGAGTTCTACCTTGAGTACCCTCCATAGCAAACTGCATAAGTCAAATAACACAGTTCTTTCCAGTTGATTCTTGTCCGTGTTTTATGACAGCAACAGAGAAATAACTAGGACAGATTGAGGAACTCTCTTTTTTTTTTTTCATTTAATATACCAACACCAGTTCCCCCTCCCTCTCCTACTACCAAACCCCTATCTTCCCAATTCCACACCCATCCACTTCTTAGAGATGGCAAGGCCTCCCTTAGGATATCAACAAATTCTGGCATACCAAGTTGAGGCAGGACCAGGCCCATACCCTCTGCATCAAGGTTGATCAATGTATCCCACCATAGGGAATGAGCTCCAAAAAGCCAATTATTGCACCTGGGATAAGTCCTGGTCCCACTGTCAGGGGCCCAACAATAGATCAAGCCATACAGCTGTCACACACATTCAGAAGGCTTATTTGGACCCATGCAAGTTCCATAACAGTCAGTCGAGAGTCCTTGAGCTCCCAAGAATATCGAAGATTATTTTGGGGTTAAGCTCCATTAAACCTCTCACGTCTAGCTAAGATTGGCTATAGCAAGCAAAAATCTGACTCCTATGATCTGAGGGTAAATAAATTAACTCACATACCTGACCTCTACATGTTCTTCAGCGAAGAAGCAGAGACTGAAGAAGGACTAGAGCCAGGTTTCTTGCTAACCCCATAATTTCTCCCTCAGTCAAGATATCTCTTTCCTTGCTCTCATATATGTCCTTCCTCCATCTCGATCATCCCATTCCCTCAAGTTTTCAACAGCCTTCCTCTTCTCCTTCTCCTCTTCCTTCTATCCCCCTCACCCCCATGCTCCCAATTTTGTTAGGCGATCTTGTCTGTTTCCAATTTCCACGTGGGTCTATATATGGTTTTCTTTGGGTTCACCTTATTACTTAGCTTCTCTAGGATCATGAACTATAGGTTCAATGTCCTTTAGGATGACCCCCAGCTAAGACCCTAAGCAATAGTGGAGAGGGTGCCTGAACTGTAGTTAGACTGATTATTATCTTAAATATCACCATAAAACCTTTGTCTAACAACAGATGGAAACAGAGGCACAGACCAACATTGGAACATTGGACTGAGCTCCTAAAGTCCAGTTGAAGAGTAGAAGGAATGAGAATATGAACAAAGAGGTCAAGACCATGAAGGGTTCATCCACTGAAACAGTTTACCTGAGCTAATGGGAGTTTACCAACTCCAGCTGGACTGGAAAGGAAAAAACATAGGACCAAACTAGTCTCTCTGAATGTGGCTGGGGCAGACTGAGGGGCCACTGTCAGTGGCACTGGGATTTATTGCTATTGCATGTACTGCCTTTTTGGGATCCTATTCTCTTTGGATGTATACTTTGCTCAGCCTATATGTATTAGGGAGGGCCTTGGACCTTCCACAAAGGAAGGTGCCTTACCCTCTCTTAGGATTAGAGCTGGGTGGGGTGGTAGATTGTGTGGAGGGAATGGGAGGAAGGTATGGGAATTTGGATTGGTATTTTTTAAAATCTAATAAAAAATAAAAAAATCAAAGCAATAAGAAGATGATGAAGAAGAAGAGGAGGAGAAGGAGGAGGAAGAGGAGAAGGAAGAGGAGGAAGAGGAAAAGGAAGGGCAATCTCCACCTGGTTTTTAGTTTTTACACACATAGTTAAAAAATTTCATGGGCAAAAATAATGATATCAATATGCATTTCAGAATCACAAAAAACCAGGTAGAATCTGGCAAAGCAGTTCTCCAGGAAGAGCCAGCATTCAAGGGGAAATACCTGACGTTCCAAGCCATTAGATAAAGTTAGTAAATGTACCTGAACCCTGGACTCACGCCCATACAGATCTGTTCCTCTGGTAAGGGAGAAACAGTCTCTTCGAAATTCCTCCAGGGTTTGTTAGCAAAGGTAATTGTGGAGGACTGACTTTATGTAAATTGGACTATTAGAACAAAAGAGTGACTTTTTTCACTCTAAGGCCTTATGGAATGTAATTCCTTTGCCCAAGCAGGAAGAGGAAGTTACGTCACTGAGTATTTTCGGAATGAATCCCATCTTGAAGGGAGAAATGCCATGGTTTCTTAAGATATTTAAAGAATTGACAGTGGCTTATCCAAAAGACAAGTGTTCCCGCAGCTCTGCTGAATGGGTTCTCCATGTAGAGTGTCCGTTCTCCTGTGGCTTAGTCTAATAGATCTGTCAGCTCAACATTTACTGAATAATACTTGTGGGCTCACCACACAGGATGTCAACTGCTTTGCTCATATGATCCGTCCTCCGTCCCTTCAACTGAACTCCAGGAGTTCAGTCTAGTGCTTGGCTTGTAGATCACTGCACCTGGTTCCATCAGTTATTGGATGTAGGTTCTATGATGACAGGGTAGGGGGAAAGATTATGAGGGTAGGGAGAAACCTGGTGATAAGAAAATTCCCAGGAATCCAAAGGATGACCACAGCTAAGAACACTAGCAATGATAAAGAGGGTACCCGAATGTGCCTACCCCTGCAATCATATTAGTGACTAACAGATTGAGGATTACTGAGAAAAGTAGAAAGGTGAGACTATTTTATTTCAATTCATCTTGATAAAATGGCTTTCCAAGTAATTTTATTTACTCTATACACACAAAATTTTGGGATACAACCCACACAAAAATCAAATACATTTCTAGCAATGTATTTTTGGTATCTGTTAATGGATTTGAAAGCCCTAAAAGCAGGTATGTAACTTTTGTGACAGCTTTGCATCATTCTTGCAGATTTTATTCTGTCTAGTTTCTACATAGTCCTTGATTATGGGCCAATTTTCAGATTTTCAAATCATTCAGAAAGCCACACAAGAATAAAAGCCTCCAGTTGTACACTAACATACACACATATGCAAACAGATGCATGCCTGCACACACAAACACACATGTTTGAACACAGAAATATAATTCAGATTCCTATGAATATCTGTAACAGAAATTAAAGTGAAATGTCATTTTAAAAATAAATTTTAATTTTGTGTTGCTTTTACCTCTGTATATACATACATACTTTTTTACATACACACACACACACACACACATATATATGATTACCCATTAATGAACATCTACTCTTATGAATATGTTAACTAATATACATGACCTTTGTATATAAAATATTAAATTAAGGTAAATATAAGATATCTCGTATAATCTCTTTAAAACTTAAATTGTCACCCATTAATTCATAAAATTGCAAGATACACATATGTTCTTTCATGTCATATATATGTTAACATATATCAAAGTTTCACTTTAACATAATTTATAACAAACTAAAGAAAGCATACCTAAATGTCACTGATATGAATTTACATCATCCCTCAAATAAATTAAACCTCTTAAATTCTTTTTCACAATAGAAATAGTTTCAAATATTTAATTATCTATTTCTCTGTATGTGTGTATATGTCTTTAAATAAGTGTGTGATGCTTGCATAGGTCAGAAGAAATCTCAGATCCTTTAAATTTGAAACAACAGAGTTGTTACCTTCTGATTTGGATGCTATGGAGGTAACTACTGTTTGATACAACAGTAACACATGCTTATAGTCCCAGATGTGTCCCTAGTCCAGAACAGTAACATCTGGTTTTTACACATACACAGGGGGTCATCACATTTGGTAACATATGTCTTCAATCAAATAATAAAATATTTTAAAAATTATAGCCTTTGATCATTGGAAACCACAATGAATACAAATTTAAGATTTTAATGTACTTTGTTAAGTATGAAATAGTAAACTTTAGCATGATAGAAATTGTAATTTTGAGTATTTTATATAAAACAACTATGTTTGGATGAGAGCTGATTATTGTGCATATAAATATCTGTAATATTCATTTGCATGATTATTATTTCACATTTTATAGAATGTTTTATTGTTTGGTTTGGTTTGCCTATGTTTCTCTATTCAACCTGGTCTGTCCTGAAGCTGATTATGTAGCTCAGGGTCATCTCAAATTTGAAATTTTAAATCTCAAGATCTGGAGTTACTCACACCAAGCTTTGGGGGAATAAATATCTTTTACCCAACATATCATTAGGAAAATCAAGGATATTATTCACAAAGGGGTGTTTCAGCAAAGGAGGAAATGTGTTCTTTCCACCCAGAGGGCAGGACACAGATATTAATGCAATGGTTATGGTCTTCCTATCTGTGGAAGCAGACCTCACCCACTTTGTGCAGAGAAAACCCAGAATGTTTATCCCAAACTCTTTCTTCCCTATACCTTTATCTTTAGCCCACAGTTAATGGAACCTAATCTTAGGGGAGATGACAGGTATTTTAAAGACTGTTGATGTTGACCTCTATGCTTCAGAGACCACTCTATCAAGCCTGTTTAAAGCTATAGACCAAACTCTCCTGGTCATATGTACTTTGTAAAGAAGTTTTTAAGTTGTCATACTTTAAGTACTATTGTACATCTAAAATTGGAAAGATTGTATACCTGGAAACCTGGAATTAGAATGGTAGTTGCCTGAAAACTTTTTCTCAAGTTGTGCTGTGTTTTAAAAATACTGACAATGAACTGCCTGGCATCAGAATCCCCAAGTCTGATGTAGGTTAATGAAGTCAGTCTGAGCAGTTTTCATCCTCATCTCTTTGCAGTTTGATTCCCTGCCTGGACACCTGCAGGGTGTCTTCACCAAGCCATATGTCCTTTTATATCATGAAATTATCTGTCATGTTTGAGAATAAATAGCAATGATATAGTCCAAGAATAAGAACAGTAAACTGTGTAACACAGATTGAGGAAACAAGTGGATATTCTCAGTCTAAATGCACAACTCCCCACTAAATGTCTGAGTTAAAAAGTGGAAATTTATCATAATATACAAGTTCATTATTACAGAGTATAAATAGTGAGTAGTACTTTAGAAAATAGGAGCACAATTTTCCATTTTAAAATGCATTCTGAGATTCACATAGTAACTGACCTAGAAACTTGCTGGATTTGAAAGTTAAGGAGGTATGATGGACAGGGTTTTAAGGCAGTTGTGAAAGAACAGTAAGTTAAATCAAACAGTAAAAACATTTCAGACTTTACTCAATTTAATTTATACTTTTAGGGACATATATTGAAAACACTCAACAAGAGTGACTCAATGCTTCTTAACAGGCTATTGACACCATGTCAATAGTAGGTCACTAGTAGGTCTTGACCTTAGGGTAACATGCATCATTAGATTCAAATGATTTAGGAAAGGCAAGAGTGAAATTTACAAACACATAGGAGAGCTGAACTGATGAACGGTGCTCCAAATAGAATAAGTAAATGATAAATGTTTCATTTCATATATTACTTTTAAATACTAATCTTTCTTCCTGAAGCAATATTAATTCAATTTATGAAAAATATTTTTCTGAAATCATCTACTTCTTCTGGTAAAGGTTAAACAGTTTCTTGTCAAATAAAAGCATGCTATTTCTTAAATAAAAGGGCAGGTATGTTAATATAACTTGGATTTACTTGCATATATGTCTTAAGTCTTACAGGATGATTGGATGAGATGACCTTTATGACCATCAGACTTGAGATTTATGATTGTATGATTAGATATTTTATATATTTTACCATATGTAAAAGCAAATGTCATATAGCACCATTTATTCTAATTAATAAGTTTTTTTTTTGTATTTTTACAGGAGTTAGTGGGTAAATAGGAATAACCACTTCCTACAGGATTGCATTCACTGGTAATAAGCCACATAATTTGCATATAACTTATTAGGGTCAGAAGTTTCAAACTGAGGAGAATTAGATTAAAAAATCCCTCAAAAAATAGGTACACATGGAACAACATCCTACTATTCTTTACCAATTATTAGTTCTGCATAATATAATTTTATGATTGTCTTCCTGCAGATAGTAATCAATACAGAGAACTATAACTACTTGAAGTGTAAAGAATATGAGATTGTGGAGTGCTCGGCACTAAGTGTGGCATCTTTATCACACTCTTTCCTCAAAGGCACAGAAATGATTGCAGAATAGAGGGTAAAAAGAGTGTTTAAAGCATAAATTCTGGACATTGCAGCATAGCTGCACATATGAGTTTACAATGGTTATGAAAACATGATAAAAACCAGTGCAACTTCAAGCCAGAGAAAAATCCCTGAATGAAGGTGGGGAGGCAGGCACAAAGGCAAACTCTTTAAGTTCCTCTTAACTGAGGAATTGTTGGTTATTTATAGTTTCTGAGAGGGAGCGTCAGTTTTCTTTAAGAGTGTCATCTCTGCTCCACTGGAAAATCACACAAAATGGTTTTATGGGATATTTATACACTGTATAAAGATATATTTGTTGTGATTGGTATAATAAAAATCTGAACAGCCAATAGCTAATCAAGAGGAACAGGTAGGAATTTGGGGAACAGAAATGAAAATGAGAGAATTGAGGAAGGCAGGATATGCAAGTGGGTGACTAGAGAAGTGGGACGTATGGTACAGATCAAAAATGGGTTATGGAACAATATGACAAAAATAGGTTAAAATAAATGAGTATAAAGCTAGGTAGGAACAAGCCTAAGATATAGGCTGGGCTTTTATAATTAACAAAAAGTCTCCATGGCATTCTTTGGCAGCTGGTTGGCAGGACAGAAACAGACACCTTACATGTGGTATCCAATATGGCAACATGTATTTCTACTTAGGACCTGATAGATTTTTTTTTTAAAGTTTCAAATACACAAACACACAGCCAAACATGGCTTCCTATTCAAGCAATAGCTGCTGTGAGATATCAGATTATGGAAACTGATAAATTAAGTCAACCTATATTTTTTGAGAATGTCTTAACTTCAAAATGGAAGTCAGAAAAAATGCTGCAATGAGGGAGAGGTGATTCTTTGTTTCAGTAGAAAACAAAAAGTTATGGTTCTTCTTCAAATTAATGAAGATCAGATATGATTTGGGGAGAGGTCCTGAAAATCTTGGTTACAGACGGGAAAAAAATAAACCATGAAAGACTACAGCACAGGTGACATATATATGAGAACAGTTCTGAGGCTAGATGAGACATGATAAGTCTTGTGAGCTATAGAGTCTTCATAAGTTATTATTACAAGTTATCCTTGAATATAGCATGGATAGAGGTTTGGTTATACAATCCAAACAAATTTATAAAGTTTACAGTTGCCTTTTACCTGTTCAAACATAACACAAAATCATCTTTAATTGACTTGTGTACACTGCACATCCCATGCTTTTGTTAATATATACTTTACGTGTTTTCCAAAAAAGGTCCAGATACCAAGGAAGTTAAGTATCCCAGATTATCCAGCCTCTCAGAATGTGTCTGTTGTAGTTTTTCTCAAAACTCTGCATCGTGAACAACTTCAAAGCTGCTAGAAGAGATTTTCTAGCTTCACAAACTATCTAGCTAAGATTATAATGAAACTCTAAACTTTCTCATCTCTGAGAGACTAAACAGAATATATTAAATCTAGCTCTCCTAGAATGTTATCATTATCCCAAATTTCTCAGGGTCCTGTAAAGATACTATTTTCCCCAGACAACAGGAAGCAGTCTAGAGAATACAATGCTCACATTCCCAAGAGGTGGGGTGGGTTATGGATACTTGTCACTGTTGGGGGGGGTGGTTACAAGCAGGTATTCGTAAGAGCTAGCTAGAAATATGCCTGAGCCATTGGTTAAACAGTGTTTTAATTGCTACAGTTTCTATGTGATTATTTGGGTGTGACAGGGAATGAAACCTCAGTCTCGTTTTACAAAATGGAGCCCGTCATCTGGAGCATGGGTCCACATAAGACCTAAAAAACTTTAAAAAAAAAAAAAAGAAAGAAGAGGAAGAGGATTTCTAAACACATAAAACCAGGAGCCAAGCATTTGTTGCTTTTTTTTTTTTCAGATAGGCTGTGTTTGCTGGCTCTTCCAGGAAGTCATGCCATTGAACACTCATGGGGTTTGTGAGCAACATGTGGCAAGCTGATTAATGGTGGCAACATAGACCCACTGTATCTGGAGCTGGGTTGGTGAACATGGTTCGCAGAGCAGGCAACATACTTACCTTGGCCATATTGAAAGGGTGACAAAGGTGGAAGCAGAATCCATGGCCTCATCAACCACACCACTTATCATTTTAAAATGTTCCTCATCAGAAAAGTATTTCAGATATACAATAGGACAAATTCAGACATAAAAACCTCTAAACAAAATACAGTTCATTTAAAAAATGTATATAGCCTTGGGAGAAAGATGGAAAAGAGTAGTAAATATGAAAAATAATACAGTAAAAAAATTAGACATATAAAGATGGACTATATACAGGGAGTCTAGATTATGCATATTGTATTTTCTTTGAATTTTTTGACTATAGAGAGACATTTGATTCTGGGTACTACTAAGCAAAACCAATATAAAGCTATCTTGACTTCAAAATGTGAGTCTAAGGATATGCTGCTTTGGAAAAGAGGTTCTGCTTTTGTTTCCATAGAATATGAGAACCTGCGGACTACTTCTAGGCTAATATGGTTTGATGGAACAACCCCCCCCCCGAAAGGTCTCTGTGAACCCTCAAAATATTTTATCCAACAAACAAAAAAAACATTTTGGAGAAAACAAGGCCCAAATTCCCAAATTGATTGTTTATAAATGTTTCTTTTCATTTAAAGGGGAGATATGAAACACAGATGAATACTTTGCATTGGTATGGATCTTGGTCTATTGATAAAGATTTAAGGTCGATTTTGTTACACTGTGTTTATGTGTTTCTGCTCTTGTTTAAGTTAATGTGTTATGCTGCTCATTTAAAAATGTAATGTAGAGTTAAGAAATACAGATTAATAGTCATCAATTATAATCAAACTTTTAATTATATTCAATAAGTTTTCTAGATATATAGTAATATATTTTAGTTAAATAGATGATCTTCAACACTTCAAAGATCTACAAAATATGACATTTATTAGGTTTTAAGAACTTAGACTTTTCTTGTCAGTGTGACATGTCTGCTTCTGGCAGCACCAATTACTTCAGAGAGGTTGATGGGTGTCAAAGAAACTCATTATGGAATTTGATTTCATTGTGATAAGGCTAGCCATTTGGGCAAGAAACTGTCCTTACCTGGACTGCTTTATGGTATGCGTATGAAATGAACATGCAGAACCCAGAGAAAAGTGACTGCTGGACTTTCTAAAGGACAGGATGGTCCTTCAGAGTTCCTACTTCACAGCCAAAACTGCCAGACATTCTGCAGGATACAGAAAAGAACAATTGATGAACTTTGACAGTACAAAGCAGAACACATCTTCAACTTTCATGCTTCATTGACATGTCTGTCAGATTTTATGGGCCTATAGGCTGAAGATGGATGGCCTAAAATTACAGAAGAACTTTGGGTATCTGTCCAGGCAGCAAAATATCTCCACCAATTCTAGAGTTTTGAAAGTTGCTTACGATGCACTTCCTGTTTACTTAGGTAATAATTTTTCTGGGGTCTTTGATGGAGTTGAAGACAGATAGCTACAGTTACAGTTTTCCTTTGTTATGATAAAGGATAAATTAGATTTGAAGCTTTAGATACGCAAAGATATATTGTAACCGTAATTCTCACTTGATACCTGTTTTGTTATATGTAATTTTACTATGCTAAAGTTAAAATCTTCCTTTATAAATAGACAGAAAAGAGGAGAAGATGTGGGATATCCTTCTGTATATGTATTGTTTATATTGGTTGATAAATAAAGCTGATTTGGCTAATGGCTTAGCCCAGTAAAGCTAGGCAGAAAACATGAACCGAGACATAGATAGAAAGTAGGCAGAGTCAAAGAGACACCATGTTTCTGCCAAAGGAGACAGACACAGGAAACTTACCAGTAGGCAACAGTCTTGTAGCAATACACAGATTAATAAAAATGGGTTAATTTAAAATGTAAGTGGCAGCTAGTAATATGCTTGAGTTATTGGCCACGCAGTTTTGTAACTAATATAGGTTATGTGTGATTATTAGGGCCTGGGTGGCCAGGAAATGAATGAACAGTTGTCATCTACAGAAAGGTAAATTAGGTTGCCTCATATTTGTAACTCCAGTAACTAAGACACCAAATCAAAATGGAATTTTATTTATTTGTGGCCAGCGAGTACTACCTAGTTAATATTAAAAGGTCTTGGAGGATATCATAAGCTTTGTTTGCTCCAGAAATTATCAAATCCTAAAATATAGTAAAAAAAAGTGTTTTCAAAATTTTAACAAAAAATATTTCTTTATTTCATATTCCACACAGACTCCCCCATGAAATATCCTTTCATTCCCTCCCTCCGCCTCTGCTCTGTGCCCCCTCAATCCACACTTCCTTCATAGTATATGAGAGAGGGGCAGGCTTTCTCTGGAAATCAGAAAAATATTGCTTGTCAAGCTGCCTTAAGACCAAATTCCTCCGCCTATATTCAGGCTGGGGAAGGCAATCCAGCACTAGGAATGGGTTCCCAAGAGCCAGCCAAAGCAGTAAGAACAACCCCTCATCCCATTACGCAAAGCCCTACAAATAGACCATGCTATACAACTGTCCCATATATGCAGAGGGTGTAGGTTAGTCCCATAGAAGACCCCTGTTTTTTGATTCAGACTCTGTAAATTTCCATTAGCCAGGCTAGCCAATTCTATGGGTTTTTCTCCAATGTCCCTGAGCCCCTGGATCCTATAATCTCTCCTCCCTCTTCTCAGAAGGACTCCCAGAGCTGGGCCCAATATTTGGCATTGGGTCTCTGACTCTGGCCCCATCACTGAATGAAGACTCTTTGATGGCAACTGGGTCATCACCAATCCTATCACAGGGGGAGGCCAGATATGAAGGCTATGAAGCCACTGTGGCCAGGAGTCTTAACCGGGGCCATTCTTGTAGACTCCTAGGAATTACCTTTGCATTAGGCTTCTACCAGAATCCAAAAAGTCCCCTTTCCAGGCATCCCTCTCAGCATACTCCCTTCCATCTACCTCCCACCTGATCCCTCAAGTCTCATTCTACTTGCCAAGAGGCAACCAAAGAGATCTCCATTTCTCCTTCCCAGAGAGATCCATATGTTGCCCGTTAGGTCCTCCTTGTTGCCTAGTCTCTCTAGGAGCGTAAATTGTAGCATGTTTGTTCTTTATAGATAATATCCACTAATTAGTGAATGAAAACTACTCCTTTCTGCGTTGGATTATCTAACTCACGATGATTTTTTTTCCAATTCCATCCATTTGCCTTCAAATTTCTTATGTCATTGTTTTTGACAGCTGAGTAATATTCCATTGTGCAAATGTACCATGTTTCCTTTATCAGTTTTCACTTAACAATATTTCCCAGTTCTAGCTATTACAAATAAAATTGCCATGAATATAGCTGAGCAAATGTCCTTGTGTGGTGCAGCATCCTTTGGGTATATGTTTAAGAGTGCTATGGCTGGGTCTTACAGTAGATTGATTCTGATTTTTCTGAGAAACAACCATATTGATTTCCAAAGTGGCTATATATGTTTGCACTCCCACCAGCAATAGAGAAGTGTTCCCCTTTCTCCACATCCCAACCAACCAGTGTTTTTTATCTGACAGTTGTAAGATGGAGTTGTTTTGATTTATAATTCCCTGATGGCTAAGGATGAGAAACATTTCTTTAAGTATTTCTCTGCCTTTTGAGATAATTCTGATGAGAATTCTCTTTTTAGCTCTGTACCTAAATTTCTAAATAATTTTTCTTTTCTGGATTTTTTTGATTTCTAGTTTCTTGAGTTCTTTATAGATTTGGAAGATATGCCCTTTATCTGATGTGTGGTTGAAAATCTTCTTCCATTCTGTAGGCTGACATTTTGTCCTATGGACAGTGTCCTTTGCCTTACAGAAACTTTTCAGCTTCATGAGGTCCTGTTATTAATTGTTGATCTTAGTGTCTGTGTTACTGGGGAAGTTGCCCCTGTGCCAATGCATTCAAGGCTATTCCCTGATTTTTCTTTTATGAGGTTCAGTGTGGCTATATTTACATTGAGGTGTTTGACCCACTTAGATGTAAGAGTAAACATTTTTGTATAGCAAAGAACTAATCATAATAAAATAGTGGGCTGTTTTCTAAACACAACTATTGCATTTGTATCTTTCTAAGGTATTGAACTTATGGATTATCATTGTTACATGATGATCAGTCACCTCATTTTAAAAACCTTAAATGTTATTTTCATACATACATGAGGAACAACTATGTTATGACACAGTAAATAAATAATGGTGACCAAGGAGATTATTTCATAGTCTCTTTGTTTGATATTAAAATGTTATAGAGTATTATCTTAGATTTAGCATATAAATAACAAATATTTTGCTTAAAATATTTATGGAAGTTGAAAAGTATATCAAAACAAAATCAAAACACTGGGATGTTAACTTTTTCATAATGGCCAGGCAAAAGTATGCTTAGCCTTACATAGTTAGATTCTTTTGCTGAAGACACTGTTTTCTGTGGATATAAGACATAGAAACATCAACCTCACACTGATCAGGAGACTTAGTCCTTAAGTACTAGCTTACCCTGTGCCATACAGGCTAGTAGGGGAGAAAAGAAAATATGTAATTAGATGGTTGTTCATGGGAATTTGCTCACAAGAATATAGAGATCAAGAAGTCTGTTGACTGCAGGTTAAAGGGCAAGAGAAAGCAATGGTACAACTGTGTATGTCTCTTTGACTGGGAATGTGAGGAGTGAGTTTAGTGAAGTTATTAGTTCTGTGCTGAAGACCTGAGAACTTGGATTTCTTATGCCTGAGGGTAAATAATATGGGGAAAGGAAGCTTCAAAACTGAATTCACTATGGCCGCCTGTATTCTGAGCAAGTCTTTGCCAGAATTGTTGATGCCTATTCACCCATACTGATAGGTATATGTCTTCCCACCTAATCCAGAGATAAAGATTTCAGACTAACTTAAGGCTCCCACACTGGATTCTAAAAAAATACTTTATCTATTATCTGGCTGTTAACTTAGTTGTGGCCTTAACATCTGGCCTTAACTAGTCCTATTGATATTTGGAGTCAGCCTTTTCTTTGTCAGAGTTATTATATTGAATTGGAGAGACAGTCATCCATAGAAGACATTAACTGTCATAATATCTGTTGTTAAACTTTAATCAATACTGTAATCATGAAAGCATTTTGTGAATAATTATACTCAGCTGGACATTTCTACATATAACAATGAAATTCAAAAGTAATTGCTATCTATGCAAATGCTTTGGTATATATTAGATTTAGTGACAGTGCCTTGAAATTCTTCTATTGAAGCTTAGATTTAAAAAAGTACTCAATATTTGATCATTCCAGATATGTTTCATTTTCTTAATTTTTTTACTTATAGTTTCACATTATATAAAATCCTTGTTTTATTTCTCTTTAATGTTTATCATTATCTTTAAAAAAGTGAACAAATGAACCCTACTGTTCTTGTGTCATATATCCCAGTTGCAGTTTCCCCTCCTTCCAGGTGTCCCCGACCCTTCTAACCTTTTCTCTCACCACATATCTATTCTCTATCCCATTCCCTCCCCCCCAAAAAATAGAATGCCTCCCAAAGATATCCACTTTGCCTAAGATACTAGAAGACTATGCACCAACACTCATAACGAGACTGCGAAGGGCAGCCCAATAGGAGGGAAGGAATAAAGCTCAGGTAAAAGATTACAGACACCTC
>PVIU01018763.1:0-38211 GCA_004026605.1 Ondatra zibethicus
TGGACAACCTTGTCTTGTTCCTGATTTCAGTGGACTCACTGGGAGTTTCTCTCCATTTAGTTTGATGTTGGCTGTTGGCTTACTGTATATTGCCTTAATTATGTTTAGGTATGTTCCTTGTATCCCTGCTCTCTCCAAGACCTTTATCATGAAGGGATGTTGTATTTTGTCAAATGCTTTTTTCGACATCCAATGAGATGATCATGTGGTTTTTATTTTTCAGCTTGTTTACATGGTGGATTACATTGACAGATTTTCGTATGTTGAACCATCCCTGCATCTGTGGGATGAAGCTGACTTGGTCATGGTGGATGATGGTTCTGATGTATTCTTGGATTCTATTTGCTAGTATTTTACTTAGTATTTTTGCATCAACGTTCATGAGTGAAGTTGGTCTGTAATTTTCTTTCTTAGTATTGTCTTTCTGTGGTTTGGGTATCAGGGTAATTGTAGCCTCATAAAAAGAGTTTGGCAATGTTCCCTCTGTTTCTATTGTGTGGAATAATTTGAGGAGTGTTGGTATTAGTTCCTCTTTGAAAGTTTTGTAGAATTCTGAGCTGAAACCATCTGGTCCTGGACTTTTTTTGGTTGGGAGACTTTTGATGACTGTTTCTATTTCTTCAGCAGTTATGGGTCTGTTTAATTTGTTTATCTGGTCTTGATTTAATTTTGGTAAGTGATATTTATCCAGAAAGTTGTCCATTTCCTTTAAGTTTTCCAATTTTGTGGAGTACAGGTTTTCAAAATATGATCTGATGATCTTCTGTATTTCCTCCGTGTCTGTTGTTATGTCCCCCTTTTCATTTCTGATTTTGTTAATTTGAATATTCTCTCTCTGCCTTTTAGTTAGTTTGTTAGACTTAATGTTTTCTTTAACTGATGAGTCTGTTTCCTCTATTTTATCTTCAGCGCTTGAGATTCTCTCTTCCATTTCTTGTATTCTGTTGTTTGTACTTGCAGTTGTGATTCCTGCTCTTTTTCTCATGATTTCTGTTTCTATAATTCCTTTGGCTTGTGTTTTCTTTATTTTTTCTATTTCAGTTTTCAAGTCCTGAATAGTTTCTGTTATATGTTTGAGTTCTTTTTCTTGGTTTTCTTTAAGTGATTCACAGACTCCAAGTCAGGTCGTTGGCTCAATCCTGGTCTGCCAGTGTCCCAGGACTGGGTTGGCTCCCAGGGCTGGATTTGCTCCTGGCTTCTGCTCCCGGTGGAGCTCGTTTCCTCTGGCTCTCGGAAATCGCCACTGACTCCTGAGTGCTGAGATTAAAGGTGTGTGCACCTGGCAAGTAGTAGCCCTTCTTTTAACCTGATAAATTTTTATGTAACTCTAGGTATACAAATTGATGTGGGATTCCCCTCTGTATGCAGTGGATGTGTTTTGTTAATGAATAAGGCTGCTTTGGTCCTGTAGCAGGGTAGAATAGAGCTAGATGGGAAAACGAAGCTGAATGCTGGGAGAAAGTAGTTGGAATCAGAGAGACACCATGTAGCCACCGGAGGGGACAGACACTGGAACTCTGCCCCGTAAACCATGACCTCGTGGCAATACACAGATTAATAGAAATGGGTTAATTTAAGATATAAGAGCTAGCTAGCAATATGCTTAAGTGATTGGCCAAGCAGTGATTTAATTAATGGGTAGCTAATTTAATTAATGAGCAGCCTCTGACTACAACAAATAAAATAGGTATAAAAATCATTTCCAGATACTATATTATTTTATTTTTTGTTTAATCAAAAGTCTTTATTGAATCAATTTCATGTCTTTGTTTTTTCAAGACAGGGTTTCTCTTTGTAGCCTTTGTCTCAGTGTACGCCATCACTGCTGGTAGAACCTGGCTAAATCAGAAAGTTTTAGTAAAAGCTGCTTGCTTCCAGGGAAGTCCTCTTGTTTTTTTCCAGCAAACTGTAGATGAAATCATAAATGATGGCCCCTTCACTGGTTACATGGCTCTAAAAAAATAAATCATTAGAGAAACCCAAGTACAATGCTACAGCTGCCCAGAGGCATATGTAATCCTCAGTCTATCCCATTTTACAAGAGCCAAGGTGTGTATGAATCTGACCCAGTGCTCTATAGCAGACTGCATTGCCATGAGGCCAGCTTCGGTCTGCTCTTCCTCCTTTACGACCACCAAGACCAGCATCAAGATCTGATGGGAAAAGGAACCGGAGGGTATATAATTTTATTTTAGAACAATTCTTTGGTATACAAAAATGGCTCTCATATACTCACAGAGAGCGGCACTATTAGGAGGTATCTTGTTGGAGTAGATATGACCTTGTTGGAGGAAGTGCATGGGCTTTGAGGTTTCAGAAGCTCAAGCCAGGCCCAGTGGCTCATTTTTCCTACCTTTGGGTCCAAATGTAAGAACTCTTAGCTACTTCTCCAGTACCATGTCTATCTGCATGCCACCATGCTTCCTACTCTGATGAGAATAGACTAAATTTCTGAACTGTAAGCCAGTCCCCAATTAATTGTTCCCTTTATAAGATTTGTCATGTCATAATGTATCTTCACAGTAATAGAAACCCTAAAACACCATTTATTAAAAGATTAAAGTGGTGGTGGCACATGCCTTTAATCAGTGCTTGGGAGGCAAGACAGGTGGGTTTCTGTGAGTTCGAGACCAGCCTGGTCTACAGAGCAAGTTCTAAAAGCTACAGAGAAACCCTATCTTGAAGCACTCAGGAGGCAGAGGCAGGCAGATCTCTGTGAGTTCCAGGACAGGCTCCAAAGCTACCCAGAGAAACCCTGTCTCAGAACAACAAAAAAAAAAGATTAAAGCAAATCTTCACACTAATGACATTGATGTGCTTGATTTTGATATTACAGTATGTAGAGCATCTTCAATGTTTTTCAATGGACTTTCCTGGCTTCTTGCAGCATCAAGCCTTAGCTATTCTCCATTACCCTGTCATGCCTTCAAAACCAATACCACCAAGTTACTCTTACACATTATCATGTCCAACTGCCTGCACAAGGTACAACTTTGACCACCTCTAGAACCCAGCTTCTTTGTGCTCTCAGGAAACACTTCCCTGAAGATTTCACCTTAGTGATGCTGGTGTCTTCTTAATCACCGCTAATTTCTTAGCTCCAGCTGACTAGCATCAAGTATTGCAGCAAGGCAGTTTTGCTTTAGTAGTTCTGGTATCTTGTCAATCACAGCTGATTCTTCAACCCCAGCTAACCAGACCCACAGATTCTTAATTCAGAATAACAGATGACCCCAACAGACTTGAAACTTCCTTCTAAAACTTCACAAGCCAAGCCTCCATCCTCTGTACCTCTGTACTGTTCTCAAGATTCTTATCTTCCAAACTCCTAAAGAACATCCCACTGAGCCTTTAACACTCAATAGCTCTTCTAACCCAAAGTTCCATCCTTCCACAAGCCTCTCCCAAAACATGGTCAGGTCTGTCACAACAATACCCTGCTACACAGGTACCAACTTGTCTTAGGGTTTCTATTGCTGTGACAAATCACCATGACCAAAAAGCAAGTATTTCTTCAATGATGCAGTTATCAAGAAACATAAAGGTACTGGGATACAAGAACCGAATTTAAGGCTACCAAAGATCCTTTACACTGAAATTTAATATTGGCAGTACAGGTCCAATAGCCCTGCAGGAAGAACAGTAAGCAAAATCAAACACCTGATCTGAACTAACCTTTCCAGACTGAACCCGACCACAACTCTGCAGCCATTCTGAGTTCTTGCATCACTACCTATCCCAGTTGATAAACAGCTAGTTAAGCAACAAAAACTACCCATGGCGAAGTGACTTTAAAGCCACTAATTGGTTCAGTAAATTACAAGGCCACAGCAGTTCTTAGTTCCTGCTGGAGTGAAACCTGAATAAGGGGAAGTAGGTTGGGTGGTGGAGAACGGTAGAAAGTACACCAGTCTTAAATGTATCAAATCTTGACACACTGTAGCACACTGGAGTCTCACATATCTCAAGGCCTAGGAACAGCTGTTTGCTGAACTCTTTTTACTAAGCTTCTATTCTCACTCTACAAAGGAAGTAACTGAGTTTAAGGAAAGAATGAGCGAGCCTTAATCCAGGCCGGTTTCCTCTCTTCTGGGCCACTGATCACATTGATCACATGATGGTTTCTCAATGGGCTTTCTCAACAGTCTTACTGTCTATATTCTGTCCATTGTCTTCTTTAAAAAAGGAATCTGACCATGTCCATGCCTCTGCATATATTTTGTATCTACAAAAAATTGCCAGGCTGGTAATACAACTCACATGGAATTGCTTCATCTAGCCTCTGCAGGCCCTTCAATTTGTCTTGTGCTGGGCCTCTGCTTCTTGATTGGTACAGTCCAAACACATTCGTTTTTCAAGTCCTAGAATCTGGCCTTTAACCAGATAACACCTTTGTACTCTTCTTAGTTCCACAACAATCATCCTCCACTTCCTCCCTGAGCATTTTCGCACAGCTAGCCCTTCCCACTTCCCCTCAACCAATATTCTGTCAGTTTTCTGCTTGTTTGTTTTCCACTGCTTTATCAGATTGCAAATTATTTTCTTCACTTGCTCTTTGCCTGCCAACTAAAATGTCAAAGTCCATGAAGGTAGGGATATTATCTGCCTTGTCTACAAGTATGCTTCCAACACTGAAAAGTGCTGAGCACATGATAAATGATCAAATACTTGAATAAACAGGATACTTGGGCATGCTGTCATGATCAGCTAGGATTAAATGCAATGGAATAAGGTGGTGAGGATATAGTTCAGTAGTAGATGCTTACCTAGCATTCACTGGGCCATGCATTCATCCCTAGTACTAAAATAAGAAAGAAAAGGAGAAGGAATGGTGGTACACACCTCTAATCCCAGCTTGCAAGAGGCAAAGAACAGGGAATCTCTATGAATCTGAGGCAAGCCTAGGCTAAAAATAGTGAAACCGTCTCAAAAACAAACTGGCCGGTTGTGGTGCCTGCCTTTACTCCTAGCACACAGGAGGCAGGGAGAGAGAGAGAGAGAAGAGGAGCTCTTTCTGGGTGTTTTGAAAAGTAGATGTTTTGTTTTGTTTCCTAAAAAAGGATTACTAAAACCTCACACTGAGGATGTAGTTCAGTGGTCCAGTACTTGTGTGAACAAGCATGGGGAAGACCCAGTGTTCAGTCTTTAATGTGTCTTTGTCTTCTGTGGGTTTCCACTACTTTTAAGATAAAGTCCAAATGCCTTATCATTTTCTAAAATAGCTTGAAACACCTGCTGTTGAATTATCTATTGAACCAAATCTCTTTCCACAGCCCTCCTCCACCCCATCTTATTTTCTGACTCAGTTGCTATTTTAGGGTCCAGTCAGAAAGTATTTTAAACACAGGCAATGTGATAAATGGAAGTGTTAGAAAGAATTAGAAGAGTAAAAAGGTCTGTTTTCCCAGAGATTTATAACTGCATGAACCTAGGCTCGAGAAGTGTGAAAATGATGCTACCAAGCCTCAGCAAAGGCTGCTGTCACCACCAGCACAGCGAGTATCCACCATTGTTCCCACCACTGCCTGTGAAGCTGATGTAGTGACCCAGTCATGGCTGCTGGTGAACCCAGAAGGATTCATTCACTGGCTGCTGTTGCTGCCAGTAGTGGAGATGCTAACGATGTGGAAGAACATGGCACACACACATACACACAAAACACCCATCGCCATCATCCTCCACTGCTTTCCACTGGCAAAACCTGGCCAATAGCTAGTTGGCAAAGAAATCCGGGAAATGTAACTTGCTGGCTTTTTGTCCCCTGCAATGCAGAGAAAAGCAGAACTTGAGTTAAGAGCCAATGGACTACTGGCACTGCTACACCAAGCATTTCTGCATCCCAGACACTTGCCATGCTGCTTCCCTTATGGACATTTTGTTCCTCTGTTGAATGTACACTCACAGTCATCTGCCTATTTGGCTGTGCTTTCCTCCTGCTCGCCTGAGTTCTCCTCAGTGTAGATGTCACATCTTGTAGGGCTCTTTCCTTACCTCTCCCAGCTCAGTGAAATTCCACTGTTCTGGAGTCATCCTTCCCTTAGCACTCATCACCCTGGCTTGGTTTGGCTTATTGTCTTGCTTTGTTTTTTAGATAGGGTCTCTCATGCATCCCAAGTTTGCCTCTGTAGCTGAGTCTGGCCTTGAACTCTTGATCCTCCTCTCTCTACCTTTCAGGTGTTCCAGGACTGGTACACCGTGTCTCTAACTGGGTGTTTTCTGCTCTGTATTTTTGGTGGTTAGAAAGAAAATGGCCCCCAAAGGAGTGGCACTGTTAGGAGGTGTGACTTTGGTAGAGGAAGTGTGTCACAATGGGGGCGGGCTTTGAGGTCTTTTTTGCTCAAGCTTCCCTCAGTGCGAGAATCAGTTGACTTCCTGTTGCCTATAAGATGTAGCACTCTCACTTCAGCACATCTGCCTTTACACGGACATGTTTGTTCCCCTTCGTGATCAAAATGTACTGAATCTCTGCCCAGCAAAATTCTTCAAAGACCTCGAAAGAATGGTACTCAACTTCATTTGGAAAAGCAAAAAATCCAGGATAGCCAAAACAATCCTGGGCAATAAAAGAACATCTGGAGGCATCACAATCTCTGACTTGAAACTCTACTACAGAGCTACAGTACTGAAAACAGCCTGGTACTGGAATAAGAACAGACAGGAGGACCAGTGGAACCGAATAGAAGACCCGGATATCAATCCACACATCTTCGAACACCTGATATTTGATAAAGAAGCAAGAAATATCAAATGGAAAAAAGAAAGCATATTCAACAAGTGGTGCTGGCATAACTGGATATCAACATGTAGACAAATGAAAATAGACCCGTATCTATCACCATGCACAAAACTCAAGTCCAAATGGATCAAAGACCTCAACATAAAGCCAGCCACACTGAACCTTATAGAAGAGAAAGTAGGAAGTACACTTGAACGCACTGGCACAGGGAACCACTTTCTAAATAGAACCCCAGCAGCACAGACACTGAGAGAAACAATTAATAAATGGGACCTCCTGAAACTGAAAAGCTTCTGTAAAGCAAAGGACACAGTCAACAAGACAAAACGACAGCCTACAGAATGGGAAAAGATCTTCAAAGAAAGTATTGACACTGAAAAACTGTCCTCGTGCTTTATCTATGCAAGGGCGGCTAGGTTGACAGGTGTGGCCTGACTCACTGCTTTCTTGATTGTCTTATTGGCTGGCACAGTAAGACAGCAGCCAAGACAGAAGTTAAATATGCGCATTAGTTTCAGCTTTATGCTGGGTGTGGTAGTGCATACTTACAATTCTAGTATTGGCAAGAGGATTACTGTGAATATTTGGCCAACCTGGGCTACTTAGGGTATGGAGACTTTGTCTTTAAAACAACAACAAAAACAAAACAAGAATGTACTTCAATGCAATAGGTTCTTTTTGGTTAGTTTTGGTGCTGGGACTCAAACCCAGGGGCTCAAGTATACTGTACCAGAGTTACTTGGCGAGTCCTGTCCAGATACTGAAGATGCAGGATGTGACTGCCCCACTGAAAAAGGTACTGAGCCATGTGGCTAACATAGATAAGAATAATGGGTTAATATAAGTTATAAGAGTTAATAAGCAGCCTGAGCTAATGGGCCAATCAGTTTATCATTAAAAAAAAAGTTACTTGGCTACACATTGAACCCCGCAATTCTCTCATTTTAGGTCAATCTTCACTTCACATAAGTGTTAAGGCAGCAGTAACTGGAAAGAGAAATGGCCAATGGGCCGAAAGGTCAGTATTTGTCTTGGTTGATTTTATATTAAAACTAAAAAAGATGGAAATTGCATATGCTGTGGTTCTCTTTTTTTAAAAATCTTTGTATGTATCCATTGCATGTGACACAGTATTTTTTTTTAAGGTTTTGTTGTTGTTGCTGTTTGTTTTTTTATCAGGGTCTCTCTATGTAGCCCTGACTATCCCAGAATTCTTTAAGTAGACCAGGCTGGGTTCAGATTCACAGAGAGCCACCTGTCTCTGCCTCTGAGTTTAAAGGCTTATGCCTCCACACCCAGCTTGATCCCGTAGTACAAGGACATTTTTATACATACCTCTGTACTCACCCCTTTCTCATCTGCCCCTTCCATTTGCCCCCTTTGTTTCCCTAGAAAGTTTTCCTTTTCCTTTTAAAAATAAATTTCGTTTAAATTTTATTATAAAAACACATTGCAAAATTTAAAAGTCACATTACTTTTACATTCATATATACATACATGATTTTATGTGTCTACATAAAATCTAGGATCCACGTGAGAGAAAACATGCACTATTCTTCATTTTGAGATGGCTTAGTTCATACATGAGATTATCTGTATTTGCAACCCTTTTCCTGCATATTGCCCTGGATCATTAGAGTAGTCCCACTTACTCTCTTCACTTTTTTGCTACACTTCCTGTTCTTGTCTTTCCTTTTGTTTTTTGTTTTCTTTTTCCCCTTTTCCTCCCTCTTTCTCTTAGGTCTTCTTCCCATGGGCCCTGCCAACTGTACTTGTATCTTTAGTGCTTCCTCAGCCACTGGCATGAGAAGGCATTTGTTTGGAAGATGAATAGCTGACCTTCCACTTGCTGGCTGTGTCCTGAGCTGCCTGACCCTCCAGCTGATACAACTTTATGTTCCCACCCAGTTCATCAAGTGGTGGGTTTCTCATGGCTCTAATTCCAATTGTTTTGCACACTCTGATGCTAACAGATCTGACCAGTGTATGAGTAAAAGAGCCCAGGAATGTGCTTTGAGAGGCGTCTCCCTGTATAGAAGTCAGGCATTCATTCAACTCAGTATCTGAGTGCTACCTAGGAACACTGCAGGGAAGATCAGAATCTTGCCTGACCAGTTCGATTTGCATATTTGGGTCGCTTGTTCTATAGAAAGTAGGATCTCACATTGTAGGAGGACTTTCTCACCCTGCCTGTGATGCCTGAAACTGCCCTGAGTGAACTGAAGCTTAGCCTGCTTGACAGGAGAGGTCTCCTCGGACTTACACCCCAGCACTCCCACAGTGTTAAGCAGTTTACATTACGAATTTAGACTTAAGATGTCAATATTATGTTTTTATTGTGTGTGTGTGTGTCTTGCACATGCAGGCATGAGAGGGCTAGAGGACAACCTTAGGTATTTTCCACAGAAATCCCATCTACCTACTTTCACACATGATTCACTCATTAGCCCAAAGTCTGCTGATTTGATTCTTTTGGCAAGCCAGGGAGGGGGTCCCCAGGGATCCTCCTGTCTCTGCCTCCCCTTTGCTGGGATTACAAATTTATGCCATGACCAGACTGGCCTGGCCTCAAACTCACAGACATCTGCCTGCGGCTGCCTCTCAAGTGCTGGGATTAAAGGCATGTGCCACCACCACCCAGTAACCCTGGGCATTTTTACAGGGTTCTGGGGATAGAGTTTAGGTCTTCATGTGTTAAGGCAAGCACTTTATTGACTGAATTATTTCTCCAGCCCCTTTTTGCTTTACTTTTTTTTGTTTGTTTGTTTGTTTTTGTTTTTTGAGATAGGGTTTCTCTGTGGCTTTGGAGCCTGTCCTAGAACTAGCTCTTGTAGACCAGGCTGGGCTCGAACTTACAGAGATCCACCTGCTTCTGCCTCCCGAATGCTGGGATTAGAGGCGTGTGGCTCTACTTTTGATTTTAAAATTAGATATGGTATTTTGCAAGTCAAACAACAATTAAGACAATGTGTTAGTTAATTTTTTGTTGCCCTGAAAAAGCATCTAACAGATGTGAGAGGAAGGGTTTGTTCTGACTCATAGTTCAGGGACACAGTGTGTCAGGTAGGAAGGCACAGGTCAAGGGCAGTTCACGGTGGTGGCAGACGAAATATGAGGGAATTAGTGAGATCATCTGAGCAGTTAGGAAGAACTCAGGCCATAACCATAACCATAACCTTCTACAACACTTGGCCTTACATCAGATGTCTCATCTTTAGAACTGTGAAAGAATATATTTCTCATAGTTGCTGTAATTCATTACAACTGCCCTAGAAAATTAATACAGGTCACTGATTTATGTACAAGAAGTACTGGCCAAATCCTTTCAAAGTATACTTAGATGTATGGCCTAGTCAAGCTGTCAAACTCATTCAAAGTGCTTTTCCTTTCCAAATGCACCCTTAGGAACCTGAGGACATGCACCCGTGAAAAGTTAAAGTAACAATCAGGTTTATGTACCATGGGATTGGAAGGTGATCAACCCACAAACAGGACAAACTCCTTTTAGAATCCAGATAAATGAACATTCTCTTTGGCTGTAGGGTTAATAATGAATGCTCATAAAAAGCAAGTTAGAAGAGAGAAGAGAGTTCTGCTGGTGTTGGAAAATGGAGAGACATGTAAGGGATGAGCTATGGCGATGGGTCTACAGAAGACTAGACTCAGAAGAACACAAGCTGGAGTGAAAATTCACAACACAAATCATCGTTTCCCTGAGGATTCTTGTTTGTTTGAGTGTCTCCCACTGTGTAGCCCTTACTGTTGATAGATCTTAGTAAGAACTCTGTCATGAAGAGCTTTGACTTTAGTGGGAACACAAAACCTTTATCAAGAAGAATGGAAAACTATCTGGAGACTTAATGTTTAGTTTGCAAGATAGTAGCAACTAAGTATGATGTACATAGGGATGAAAACACTTTCAGAATCATACACGAGGTCGGGCAGTGGTGCTGCACGGCTTTAATCATAGCATTTGAGAGGCAGAGGCTGGTGAACCTTTGTGAGTTTGAAGCCAGCCTGGTCTACATAGTGAGTTCCAGGACAACCAGGGCTGTACAAAGAAACCTTGTCTCGAAAATAAAAAATCATACACTAGGTTCATGCCTTCAATCCCATTATGCCTTTAATCCCACAATGTAGGAGTCAGAGGCAGGTGGATCTCTGAGTTTGAAGCCAGCCTGGTCTACATAATGAATTCCAGGATAGCCAGGACTACCTACTGAGACCCTTTCTCCACACAAACACCAAATAAAATAAAAATATGAATCTCACCCCAATCTTGATTATTGGGAACAATGCAAGAGGAGCTGGTGAGCTGACTCTGCAGGTATATGCACTTGCTATGTAAATCTGGCGATCTGAATTCAATCTCCAGAACCCACATAAAGTTAGAAGGACTCCACAGAATTGTCCTCTGACCTTACACATTCACTGTGGCATGTGTGCCCCCACACACTGTATGTATGTATACACAGTAGTAACAGAGAGAAGCCAAGGAAGGAAGGGCTGCGGCTGCACCTCAGTAGTAGAGTACTTGCCTACCAGCATGCACAAGACCCAAGCTCAGTCTCCACCAGAGAGAAAGAGATGGGGAGGAGTTAATAACAAACCATCAAGTAGACAAAATTAATGAACTTTTTCAAAATGGAGAACTAAATTGAATGTTGGATATATGTAGTGATTCGAAAAGGGCTAGCACCCCTTTGTTACCACTCTGCCAAACAGATTAGCTTGGGAAGAGGGAAGGTGTGCTGGGTGTACACCACCCAGATCTCTCCCTGGTAATAAGAAACTTTTTACCTAAATGCTTGCAGGTACACAGCTACAGAGAGGCTTTTGCTCAAGGCCATGTCCTCCCCAAGGGCTGCGTCCAGTGACTGACTGATAGCCCCAGTAACCGATAGCCACAGAGCCCAGAGTCGATGTTCTTGCCCCCACTACTCAGGACTCTTGTGCTCTTGTAAAACTCCTCTGGGGCTGACCAGGCTAACATTGCTGTCTGTCTTAATTAGGGTTACTAATGCTGAGATGAAATACCATGACCAAAAGCAACTTGAGGAGGAAAGGGTTTATTTGGCTTACATATCCTGAATCAGTTCACTGAGGGAAACCAAGACAGGAACTCAAACCATGTGGGAACCTGGAGGCAGAAGCTGATGCAGAGGCCATGGAGGAGTCCTCCACAGTCCAAAGGAAGGTAGTGTCATCCACAATGGACTGAAGCCTCCCACGACAGCCACTAATTGAGAAAATGCCCTGAAGGTTTGCCTACAGCCTGATCTTATTGAGGCAATTTCCCAATTGAGGTTTCCTCTCTCGGATGACTCCAGCCTGTGTCAAATTGACATTAAAACTAGCCAGCAGCTGAGCGTAATGGTTGGTACATGCCTTTAATTCCAGCACTCAGGAGGCAGAGGCAGATAGACCTCTTTGAGGCCAGCCTGGTCTACAGAGCTAGTTCCAAGACATCCAAGGCTACTCAGAGAAACACTGTCTCAGGAAAAACAACAACAAAAAACTAGTCAGCATAGCCCCTCTAGCCTGCTAAACACAACAAAAAACTAGCCAGCATAGCCCCTCTAGCCCGCTAAACACAACGGCTATTCCTATCCTCAGGCAGGACTCATTGGTTTCTGTAACCTAGAAAGTGACACAGTTAGTCTCAGAAGCTCTGAGCCAGAGTGCCTACCCTGACCTGTCTTATGCTGCAGGCTGTGGACCACACACACCTGGTGATGGGAAGATCAGGAGTCAAGGTCATCCTCAGAAGAGTTTGAGGTCAGCTTTGGGATATATGAGACTCAAAAACCACCCCCATGTTGCAAAAAAAAAAAAAAATCTAACCCATCCTCCCATTTCAGACCGAAGCAAATAAAAAACTGTAACATTAAAAGACTCATGTCCTCTGGGCAGGGCATGGTGGCACAGGTCTTCAATTCCCAGCACTTGGGAGGCAGAAGCAAGTAGATCTTTTGGGTTAGAAGCCAGCCTGGTCTGCATAGCATGTCCCAGGCCAGCTAAAGCTACACAGTGGGAGCCTGTCTCAAAAACAAAACAAACAAATAAAAGACAAAAACAAAAGAATCAAATTAAATTTGTAATGCCAAAAGACTATCAAAGTAGATCTGGATGTTGCTTCCTCCTGTCCCCTGACCAGTGTCAGGTCAGAAAGCCATATAGGAGCTGACAGGGCAGATGCCTTCTGAGCTTCTGGCTGGCTTTCCACTGCCCGCATTGTTTCAGTACCCTGTACCATGAGCCAGGATCAAGAGCTTGATCCACAGAAAGCAAGCAGATTTGGAATCAAGTCTCCATGGTGGTCTGTGGCTCAGAGGTGCTCAGCTGGGTGAGTAGCAGTGTCATGGCTGGGTTTGTATGGAAGTCCAGGGGCAAAGAGCAAAGGAGAGAGAGAGAGAGAGAGAGAGAGAGAGAGAGAGAGAGAGAGAGAGAGAGAGAGAGAGAGAGAGAGAGAGGAGGCAGGGCTGGCAAGCATGGGCCTCTGGGACTGATGCTCCACCTGGGTGTCAGAGCCTGATTTTTCTGAGCTGTGTGTCCCTACATTTTTGTCTGCATGGCATCAGATGAAAGTTAAAAGTGCCCTCCAGCCAGTATCCAAATGAATCCTCCTTTACTCTTTGAACACACATGACTAACAGAAAGGGAAAACATTTCCTTGGGCATTGGCATCTTGAGATCAATGCCTTAAATCAAAGAGATTAAATGCTAAGGAAAGAATTCCAGACTTCTGCTGGGACTGCACTTGGCAAATACTCTAGAAACCTGAGGGGACCTGCCTTTACCCTAGAGGCAGCCTCCACTGAAGACTAAAGGGTGAGAATCCGCAAAATGTATGGCTGAGCTCTGCGTCTGGAGGTCACTCACATCTGCAGATGTTTATATTATAGCCTCTCTCTCCTGCCCCTGTGCTGGTCCCACTGTGGGCACTTAGCTAGCGTGGGTGGTGAGTAGATAATCAGCCAGCAACCCTGGAGGCATTGACTATCCCTAGGAGATACTCTAGAGGAGAAAAGTTAGAAATTATGCAAATAAAACTGATATTTTTGTTTTCTTCATTTTTTTTGCAGGAAAAAAACTGGGGAAATCATGACTATTCCAGGACTATTGGCTGGTAATAAAGCAAGATAGAGGGGGAAAAAAAAACAGACCAGCTACATTTTAGACACTCTTAGATACCCCTTGTAGGCATATGGTACCATCAGAGGATTTGTTTCAAGTGGAAGAAAGTAATTTGCTCCTTCAATAAATTAGTGAAAAGAAATCAGTCATTCAGCATATACTACACAGCAACAGCATACCAGATGTTGTGATGAGGATAGGATAGGAACACGACAGTTGTGTGTAGTTCCTGTTCTTCTTCTTGTTGTTTTTTAATTATCCTTCTCATTTTATTTGTTTGGATAGGAATGTGGTATACATTTTTCCATAGTTCCTACTTTTATGAGAGTATGGCATTAAAGAATAAGCATTGCTCCTTTGAGCAGGAATGGGACACTTGTTCCCCAGGATAGGAGTAGGGTGTGAAAAAGCAGAAGAGGGGAGGAGAGGGAAAGGGAGAGGAGGAAAGAAGAAAAGAAGGGTGGGGAAGGGAGACTGGGAGAAGGAGATGGGAGGGGGAAGAAAGGAAGAGAGAAGGGAGGATAGGATGGAAGGAGAGAAGAGAAGAGAAGAGAGGAGAGGAGAGGAGAGGAGAGGAAGTCACAGGAGAGAGGAGAGGGGTCACACTAATGGCCTCAATGGACACCTTGGCTATCAATGATTCTCTGATGGAGGGGGACTTCGCTTCCATTCTATAGATGAAGAAACTGGAGCCTTGGAGTGTTAGCTACCTCACCGAAGGCCATACCACACTAGTAAGTGACAGAGCTGGTATGCAAGGGTCTGTTTGACACCAAAAATATGAGTTATTTTCTCTTTTTGTCAAAATTTACTTTTAAAAAATGTCCTAGGTGTTGTGGTACATGTCTATAATCTCAGCACTTGGGATGCAGAGGCAGAAGAATTACAAGTGAAATGCTAGCCTACATACATAGCCAGTTCAAGGCCAGTCATTATCTGTATGGTGGGGCTCTGTCTCAAAGTCAATGTTTTCTTTACAGAAATCCAACTCAGATGATCTTAATAGAAAGAGAAGTTCGGGGTCTCAGAACTTCAGGTGTTTAGTTTCTACGCATGGCTAAATCCAACAACTGAAATAATAACAGTTGGGACTCTCTGTCCCCCTCAAATATTGGACAGCCTCTTGGGGCAACATTCCTCATGATCACCACAGCTTCTGAGCAGGCTGCTGCCTCCTGCACAAAGTTAAATCTTCCATGAGAACCTGGTAAAGGCTTTCATCGCTCTCATTTGGACTATATTGTCATAGAATTAATATATCTTCCCGGTGAGAAGTCACTCTACACACTTAAGAGATTAACAATTAATAAATGAAAAATCTCTTTAATATAGCACAGATATGGCTCTGGCTAATGCCCAAAGGAGAGTTGGCCTCTTAAGTCTGGAGCATAGCCCCAGCCCCTGGCATCTATCCCAGCCCCGCTGGCCTGGGAGTTGCATTGGTCTGGACTCCAAATCCCAGCGTGCCAGGTCCTGACCCCTCCCTGGGAGACTCCCAGAGGAGAAACACGTGGTTTTTGGGTCTGCATGGGCTCCCTGTTTTTCTGTCTCCCTGCCATGCACTCAGCCACCCAAGAGCGTCTCGCTTAATAAAACGATGGGCATTTTGATTTGGTTTGATTTGACCTTATTGAACTTTTTTTGCGTCGGTGGAGCTGCCCCTTTCTTATTATTTTTTCTTAACACCTCTAATAGAAGATTTTACTAGTTTACATAGACCTTAGCTTATGCATTCCACATACACTATCATCCTTGAATCTCTTTCAGGTCCCGGCTCAAGGTTACTACTGTTAGTATTTAGGCATCTGTACTGGCCTGCCCTTGGGATCCTGACAGGATATGGCCTCAGCTGCAGCCATTAAAAGCACCCCTTGTGCACATTTGCTATGTTCCCTTTTAAGAGGTGGTCCTTGCCCACCTCCTGTCTCTTTTTTCTGTTTCTCTTTCTCTCTCTCCCTCCCTCCCTCCCTCCCTCCCTCCCTCCTTTCTTCTGCTGCTCCTGTCCCCAGAAGCCAGTCTCGGCACTTCCCCTTTCCCCTTTTCCCATTCCCTTTTTCCCAATAAAAACACTCTTCCATGTGAGCTCTGTCACATGACATGATGTCTTTCTCTCGCACACTGCTTTTTGAATTATAACATTAGTTCCCTGACTGTGAAAGGCTCTCCTGGCACTTCCTCCTGCAGCCGACAGTCTGAGGCGTGCTGAGAACATGGAACTTGGAATAAGGTAGCCTTGCTTCGCCAGTATCACTGGGTCCCTCCATCTAATAATGGCAGGATTGGTGAGCCCCCTCTTCTCCACCTCTGGCCATTTCCCACTCATATCTCTAGTGTGGTTTCTCACCTTTTGTCCTTGTCAAGTCCTGGTAACAGGCAACCATGTCTCTCGCTCATAGCCCTTGGCTCCTGCTCTGTATTTGATGAATCACTGAGCAGCTGTGCCTTCACGAAATTGACCCTCTCTGAGTTCCTGGGACGCTAGCAATTACAGACCCTTGGGTCTCACTTATCTGCCTCACTCATGGGATCTTTGGCATCATCTATACCTCCAACTTTTGTTTGTTTTTTTTTAATATTTTTATGGTTTATTTAACTTTATTTTATGTGCATTGGTGTGAAGGTGTCAGATACCCCCCGGAACTGGATTTTCAGACAGTTGTGAGCTGCCATGTGGGTGCTGGGAATTGAACCCGGGTCCTCTGGAAGAGCAGTCAATGCTCTTAACCGCTGAGCCATCTCTCCAGCCCGGTTTTGTTTTTTTTGTTTTGTTTTGTTTTTTTGTGGTTTTTTTTTTTTTTTTTTTTTTTTGAGACAGGGTTTCTCTGTGACTTTGGAGCCTGTCCTGGAACTAGCTCTTGTAGACCAGTCTGGTCTCGAACTCACAAAGATCTGCCTGCCTCTGCCTCCCGAGTGCTGAGATTAAAGACGTGTGCCACCACCACCTGGTCTTACCTCCAACTTTTGCACTCAGTGTCCAATTTAAGGACTTCTAAACTCATCTACCTTTGCAGTCAGATCTGACCCAAATATCCCTTACATATTGCCTTCTAATCTGCTCTCTTCTGCAACAAATCTGCTTTCTTTCTTTTTTTTTTCTTTTATTTTGTTTTTCAAGACAAAGGGTTTCTCTGTGTAGGCTTGGCTGTCCTGAAACTCACTCTGTAGATCAAGCTAGCCTTGAACTCACAGAAGTCCACCTGTCTCTGTCTCCCAAGTGCTGAGATTAAAGGCATGCGCCACCACACCCAGCTATTCTACTTATCTACTCAAGTCATATTGGAAGCAGTGCTCTTTTATCTAAATTCTACTTCGTGTAACTTAGTATTTCTTAAGCGAGTGTGAGTTAGTAAATTCTTTATAGCATCAATTTTACTGCTTCAAATTTCTCTTTAATATGCTCATCATTTGTCAGTGCAAAACACAATTCTTTTTCCAAAAAGGGTAAGAGATCATTCATCTCAATTAAATATGAGTGACTGTGACTGGGAGCATTAAATTATGAATGAAATGTTCTATGGAAGAAGCTACATAAATTTTTATAGTTGTAGAATATAAGAAAGTCTTAAATTGATGGAGAAACAAAACATATTGGTGTAACCTAAGTGGGTTACAGCAGAGTTAGAAAATATCCTCTATGGGTCTCAGATATTGTAGCATTCTTAGCTTTAGGGTTGGTGGAAGGCAGTGGTCTGGTAAGATTAACGATGAATTTCAAAAGTTTTCCCTATAAGTCAGTCATGAGGTTCTTAGGCAGCAGTTTTTGTGTCTTATCTGTAATACTATATCTTCTCCCCAGAGTCATGAAGTTCTGGTCAGTCACCAGGATGCAGGATTGGCATAGAAATGTCTCAGAAACGTCAGTTCACACAGGCCTGGCTGACTGGTGGGCGGCAGTAGCGCTCCCACCTACATCGCAAAGCATTGGGTCTTCTCAAAGACAGGGCTCCTGTCTCCAGAAGGAAAAGGGAAGTCGAAGAGGCCAAATCCCTGTCTAATCCCTTGTGCGAGCAGGAGAGACTACAGCAGATGCTGAATAAGCATGAGTCTCACCTGACAGCTGCTGTTTTCTTATTTCTCTTTGTTTCATGCAGATTAACTAAGCTACCCCCATCCAGGCACTGTTCTGGGTCCTGGAAGCTCATGTTTGTAACGCGCAGGCCCTGCTCATGAGGAGCAGCATATCTAGCAGGGAAGGAGGAAAATGGGGCTGGCTCAGTGGTTAAGAGCACTTGCTGCACAAGCGTGACGACTGGAGTCCAGGACTCCAGCACCCAGGTAAAAAGCAAGGTGTGGCTTTCCATGCCTGTAACTCCAGCAATATGAGGGCGGAGAAGGCTTCATCCAGCTGATGACAGACTCTGTCTCAAAGGAATAAGGTGGAGCGTGGAGAGCAGGACACCCATGCCATCTTCCTCTGGCCTCCATGCATCAGCAGTGCACCTTCCCAAGTGTACACATACCACACATAGTCATTCTCTCTCTCTCCTGGCCTCCATGCATCAGCATGTGCGCCTCCCCTCATGCGTACACACACCACACGTAGACACTCTCTTTCTCTCTCTTACACACACACACACACACATACATACACATGCATGCACACACTCACTACTATTCAGAATAAAAAGGAATGGATCTGGATAAGGCTATGACATGTAATATTATATTGACAAGTGAATGAAGCTAGGACAAAGCTCACATATAATGTGATTCCATTAAAAGGAAATATCCAGAATAAGTGAGTCCACAAAAAGTAGATTGGTTGTTCTGAGGGGCCGACAGGGATGAGAGTGGAGAAGGATAGCTAAGAGGGGCAGGATTCTATGCTGGGGTAAGGAACCTACTGTGTGACTGTTTCCTGGAGAGACATGGACAACTGTCTATTCATCCCAGACATGGCATCAACCATGGAGCAAAGAACAATCCCTCCCAAGTCTAACTTGGTGAACTGATGATGAGTTTATTGGGTTTGCTTATAGGAGCATGGGTGACCCGCCCCCCAGACAGCTGTATCACTGGAAACTCTCACCCCTGCATGAATGACAACTTCCCTTCATCCCTCTTCAGTCAGCTTTCCATCATGCCACTGGATGGTTCATTTAAATTATTATTATTTTTATGTTATGTGAATTGTACTCCAATAAAAACCAAAAAGGCTTCTGAAGTTGTTGAGCTATGTAAAGCATAGGCAAAGGCAGGCCAGAAAAGACGTGCTCACCACCATCTACGGGAGTTATGGAAAACCTCCTGAGTAGCCCAGATTTCTCCCGGCAAGCTCCTCAGACAAGTACAGCTGTGCACAAGACTCAACGCTCTATATCTTTGAATGCACCAATATAGCATGTGCTTCTCCCCTGGAGATGGGTCTTCAGTTTCAGGGTCAGGACTCAAAGCACAGCTTGTGTTTGCTGGAATCATCATCAGCATGTTTGTTACTTTGATTTAGATACTGGCATAAAGAGCCATTATCAAAGGACTGCATGGTCTCTGCCTGGTCACTGCGGGCCTGCATGGCATCCCTGGAGGCTATGAGTTTACTGATGGAGAACAAAGGTACCATTGTTGTGCACACCAAACAGTTAGTAGATTTTTCTTTGCTGGCACTATGAGGCAGGGTGATCTATTTCCGTTCTTCAGAGCACTTAAGCAGGGTCTGTGGGCAACAGTGTTTATTCAAGTCCAAGGCTGCTGCTACAGAACGCAGGGAAATGGGGAGGCCCAAGGGCCCTCATGTGGGCTGATCCAATTAATACAAACCTTACCATGCACTCTCCTGGAAACTCTTCGATGACTAAAGAGAGAATCAGACAAGGCATGATAGGATGTGGCCTTCCCAGAGGCAGTGCCATATGTCCCCAGGAAATCTTGTCCACAGCAGTTGGCTTGGCAAGACCTTAGCACAGCGAGGGGTGAGTTGACGACTATCCCTAACAGGGAGCCACCCAGGCTTATGAAGTCAGGCTCATTTCTCTTCAGCCCTCGAAACCTCTCATTATTTCTGGCATTTGCTTCTTTCTAGAAGCTCCATCCCATTCTGAAGTCCTTTAATAAACATCTGTTTCCCCTAGAAACATTCTTCATGAATACAGTGTCACACGTCTCATAGCCCAGCGCTGCTTTTGGATGAGGCTCTCCAGCACAGACTCCCACCAGTACTTCTGTTTTGGGGAGGCGCACGCTAGGTATCTGACACATATTGTTTTATTTCATTCTAGTAATGACCACCTAAGAGAAACTGGCTCAGAGAGATTGGGGTATGGCCAGGGTAAACAAACCTTAGGAGCTATGGAGATGGCGCTGCAGGTAAAGGGGCTTCCTATACAAGCCTGGCGATCTAAAGCTCTGCAAGTGTGAGCAAAGGAACTATTTCCTCCCTTTAGTTGCGTCCCTTGGGTATTTATTTTGTTCACAACTTTGCAAAGGTAAGTAACATATTATCTTATTCAGGGTTCTTTAATTCAGGGAGCAAAGGGGCCGGGGAAACGGCTCAATGGCTGCTCAATGGTCTTATTTCTATCCAGATAACCCAGGTAAAAAGCTGGGTGCAGGGGCTGGAGAGATGGCTCAGAGGTTAAGAGCCCTGGCTGCTCTCCCAGAGGTCGTCCTGAGTTCAATTCCCAGCAACCATATGGTGGCTCACAACCATCTGTAATGAGATCTGTTGCCCTCTTCTGGCCTGCAGGCAGAATACTGTATACATAATAATAAATAAAATCTTAAAAAAAAAAAGCTGGGTGCAATGGTAGGCATCTATAACCCTAACACGCCTGTGGTGAGACCAAGGTAGACCTAGGAGAATCCGCTAGAAGCTCTTAGGCCAGCTAGTTTATAGTATGCAGGGTTAGAAGCCACTCGGGAAAGTCATCTTCTGACCAGCACAAATATGCTGTGGAGTGTGCACCTACACACACACACACACACACACACACACACACACACACACACACAATAAAAATGTTAAGTAAGAGAGAAAAAGTGTGGCTAGGCAGTAGTGGCACACAGCTTTAATCCCAGAATTCAGGAGGTACAGGCAGGTGGATCTCTGAGTTTGAAGCCTACATGGTCTACAAAGTGAGTTCTAGGGCAGTCAGAGCTACATAGAGAAACACTGTCTCAAAAAACAGAGAGGGGGCAGGGGGAAGCAGAAGGAAGGAATTATAACAGAAGGCATACAACTAAGTAATAAACCAGGCTGTGGTGGCATATGCCTTTAATTGGGAGGCAGAGTCAGGCAGAACTCCATGAGTTTGAGACCAGCCTGGTCTACAAAGTGAATTCTAGGACAGACTCCAAAGTTACATAGAAACCCTGTCTCAAAAAAAAAAATCAAATAACAACAACAACAACAACAACAACAAACTAAGCAATAGAAAGATAACTCAGCTAGAACCTGGGCAAAGGTTCCAAGCAGAACATATAAACTGGCCAGGTGGTGGTGGCGCACGCCTATAATCCCAGCATTCGGGAGGCAGAGGCAGGCAGATCTCTGTGAGTTCAAGGCCACCCTGGTCTACAAGAGCTAGTTCCAGGACAGGCTCTAAAGCTACAGAGAAACCCTGTCTCTAAAAACAAAAAACAACAACAACAACAAAAAAAAAACATACAAACAGGCAGTGAGCACAAGAAAAGATTCAGCCCTATCCACCCCTGCAGAAACACCAGTGAACCTACATGAGCTGTCACTTCACATTCACTAAGATGGCTGCTCTCACCAGTCAGAAAAGGGTGGAGAGGCTGTGGAAACACTGGATCCCTTATATACTGTTGGTATTGGTGGAAGAGAAAAATGGGACAATCACTTTGGAAGACAGGCTGGCAGGTTCTTAAATGATTAAACAAGTGCTTGAAAGAATGTTTAACAGTAGATACAATAGTCAAAAACAAGTCAGGAGTAATGGTGCACACTACAGTCCCAGAGTTTAGGAGGCTAAGGCAGAAGATTGTGAGTTTAAGGCTACCTTGGGCTACATAACAAGACCTGAGATGGCTCAGTGGTTAGGAGCACCAGCTGCTGGCTTCCAGAGGACCCTAGTTCAAGCCCAAGCACCATATGAGGCTCACAACTGTCTATAACTCCAGTCCCAGATGGATCAGACACCCTGTTCTGGCCCTTACAGGCACTGAATATTTCTGGTATATAGACAAACAAAACACTCATACACATAAAATAAAAATAAAGGTTAAACAATTTTAAAATAAAATAAAAAATAGAAACAATCCAAGCCAAACATGATAGTATATGCCTGTAATCTCAGTGCTTGAGAAGCAGAGGCAGAGAAATTACTTTTAAATTTTCATCCATCTCAGCTTCCATAGTAAATTCAGGCCAGCCAGAGTCAGATCCCATCTCAATACAAAACAAACGCATCCAATAACCAGTCAGCTGATAGATGGAAAAACAAGACACAATAAATTCATACAATAGATTATCATTTATTTGTCAACAAAAAACAGAATGAAGCAAAGACTGGCTGACACATGGATCATTCTTGAAAATACACTCAGTTAAAACAGCCAGACTCAAAGATCATGCTTTAAGTCTAATTATATGAAATGCTTAGAATTTGCAAATCTACATACAAAATATAAATTATAAGTAGGCAAAGAGGGAAGCATAGTAGGCATAGAAGGGGTGAGAACCACAAGAATATGAGTGTTCTTTGAGGTGATAAGAAACTCTAAAATTGATTTAATGAAGGTTGCATATATCTGTGAATGTACTAAAAAATAGCCACTGAATTGTATCTTTATAGATTGCTTTGTCTTGTTTTCTGAGACAAGGCTTCACCAGGTATGCCAAGCAGGCTGGGATTTTCTAGACTAGCCTAGAACTCACCTTTCATGCCTCACCTCCTCTGTGTTGGATCTATAAGCACAAACCACCTCCAAGTTCATCGTTTAAATGGGTGAACTATGGGATATATGAATTATATCTCAATCAAGATGTTATTCAACAGAAGTGTGGGGTTGGCAAGATGGCGCAGCCAGGGGAGAGTTTGCGGCATAGGCCTGACAGCCCATATTCCACCCCCAGAACAGTGTAAGGGTGGGAGGGGGAACAACTGCAGGGCTGTCCTCTGACCTCCACGTGCGCTCTGTGGCATACATGCACATATCATAGATAGGCACATACGATAATAATAATAAATAAAATGTTAGGGCTGGTGAGATGGCTCAGTAGATAAAGGTGCTTGTCACAAAGCCTGGTGGTCGGAGTTCAATCCCTGGAGCTTACATAATGGAAGAAGAGAACTGACTCCTATAGGTTGTCCTGTGACTTCCAGATGTACATTGTGACACACTTGTGCCTCCCAATAAAAATAAAATGTAATAAAACCACAAAAGCTTCAGATAGTAATAGGGCTGGCCGGATGGCTCAATGGGTAAAGGAAAGTGCTTGCCGCTAAGCCAGAGGATCCAAGTTCCTTTCCCAGAATGCACATGGTGGAAGGAGAGAGTAGACTCTATGCATGTCCACTCCTACACATGCTAAAAAAATTAAAAATAGTTAGAAATTATTTTTAAATTTTCATAAATGCCCTAAACTCCTGCTCTAATTCCTCTTCATTCATGTTAAATATTATTACTTGAAATTTAACTGATATGAAATATCCTTTTTTTGGCTGTTTTTTTTGTTTTGTTTTGTTTTTATTTTTATGTTTTATGTTTTATTTTTATATTTCACTGTGTAGCGCTGGCTATCCTGGAACTCACTCCGTAGACCAGGCCTTGAACTCACAGAGCTCCACCTTTCTCTAACTTCTGAATGCTGGCATTAAAGGTGTGTGCCATCATACCTGACTTTATAAACATTTTAATAAATACTACAATTATGTTTAATATCTTTTGAGTTTATGAGTATTGTATTGATATTTCATTTGTATTTTAATAAATAAAGCTTGCCTGAAGTTCAGAGAGTAAAACAGCCTCACTGATCAGCCTTACAAACCAGGCAGTGGTGACACACACCTTTAATCCCAGTAGCCACACTAGTTTGCCATATTAACTGGTTAGGAGTGGTGCACGCCTTTAATCCCAGCCCTGGAGAGGAATATAAGATGGGAGGAGACAGCTCTCACACACAGTCTCATTCTGAAATTCTTGGAGGCAGGATCACCATTTCGGACTGAAGCAGAGGAAAGAGCCAGTGGCTGGCTGTTTTGCTTTTCTGACCTTTAGGGTGGACTCCAATTTTTGTCTGTGGATTTTTATTAATTGTGCTACAGAGTATGGTTTAATACAATTTAATATCTTAACATAGACTTTTTTCCTCATGAAAGCATAACGTTCGTGTACTCACGAGGAATTAACATCTCATTCCGATGGTAAGTCTAGGGCTCTGCTACTCTCTCATCTTTAGTGTCAAAAAGGAGTGATATACTTATAGTACCTGCCCTTGTATCTCCAGAACAGAAATGGTCCCCAAGCCAGTCCCAGGAGGAACTGAGAAACAGTGAAGAGGATGACCACCGAGACCAAAGCTGACACACACCAAGGATGCTGCAGGAAGCCTAGGCAGGAAGAATGGGAATGGGCTTCCTGGGTACCAGCCAAGACATAAGACTATCAATAAATACATCAGCTTCCTCTGAGACATTGGCATGATTGTCAGTAACAGCCCAGTAGGTAAGGAATTTAAAGATTTAAAAGCAGACAAATTTCAAGCACTTGACCGGATAATCTCCAGCTACGTGTAGCTCATTTTCAAGTGCTCACCTTGTTGACCTGATTAAAATTCAGCCAGCACTGGCCTTCCAGTGAGTGATAAAGATCTGAAGGCTGTTTGTTAACTAATTGCAAGGTTAAAGATGAACCTGTGATAGCAGCTGTAAATGGACTACAGAGGGAGGACTAAAGCCAGTAAACGGGTGAGCTATTCCTTCCTAGCCCCATCTAGCATATCTAAAATGTAAACTGATGGCAAGAAACAAAAGTTCTTCCTCTCTTCGACACATCCTGAATTCTGTATCACTTCCTCCCCCGATCACAGGACAAAAGTAAATGAAAGGAAGACTAAGTTGTTTTTTGTTTTGTTTTGTTTTGTTGCCAAAAAGGATGGAGCTCTACCTTCATGCTGAAGTCACGCAGCTCCTTGGAACAAAGGCAGTTTTGCGCTACTTCAAGGAAAACTACAAGGGGGTCTGAGCAGATGCTCAGTGGTTAAGCACACACTGCCTGTTCTTTCATAGGTCCAGGGTTCAATTGCCAGCACCTGCACAACAACTCTAACTCCAGTTCCAGGGCACCTCACTCCCTTTTCTGGCCTCGTCAGGTACCAGGCACACATGTGGTACACACAGACATACACTCAGGCAAAACACACACATCCATTAAACTGACTGTTTCATCTGCAGAAGGAATAATTGTCTTCTACTAATCCACCTTCTTTCCCATTCTCTCTAAATTTTGTCCCCAAGGGAGTGGATCGGGAGGCATCCATGTTGTCTCCTTGGATGTGGTTGCTGAACAAAAAGCAACTTCAGAACAGAGAATGTAAGAGTAATTGGATGTGGCTTAATTGCTCAGCTTTGGTAAAAGTTACCTCATGAGGCTGGGCGGTGGTGGCACACCCCTTAATCCCAGCACTCGGGAGGCAAAGGCAGGCGGATCTTTGCGAGTTTGAGGCCAGCCTGGTCTACAAGAGCTAGTTCCAGGATAGGCTCCAAAGCTACAGAGAAATCCTGTCTCGAAAAAAGAAAAGTTACCATATGTGGGGACATCAAGATGGATCAGTAGGTAAAAGCACTTGCAGGCCTGACGACCTGAGTTCAGCTCCCAAGAACCCATGTAAAACACATCTGTAATTCCAGCACTCCTATGGTCAGGGGGAAACAAGAGAGTTGCAGGAAGCTTGCAGGTTAGGTAGCATGGAGTTTGCAGTAAAACAGTGGCAGGGACAATAAGAGAGGCTTTGCATCAAACAAAGTGGAAGGTGAGAAGCAACTCCTGCAAGTTGTCCTTTGACTTCTATAATCATGCTGTAACACACACACACACACATACACACACATTATATGAGAAATACTTAAAAAAATAGTTAAATGCAACCTTCAAGGTTTTGATTTTGAAGCCTGGAAGTTGACTAAGTGACTTCTCTTGGTTTTCCATCTAGGACATAGCTTAACTCAAGAGAAGCCATGTCATAGGATACTTATTCTTTCCCTGTGGAGACCGAGCCAACAAAATATAACTATGACCCTTTTTCTTGGAGAGAACACCCTTTCAAATATTAACTTTAAATTCATCCTCTAACCAGATGGGCCCAACCCTTTGACAATGCAACACAAAACTACTGTCTCTAAAGCCCATGCTCCAGAACCATACAACTGAAATACAAAACAAAACAAAAACTACCCAATCTCATAATGTTTTAAGCAAACTTACAATTTTATGTTGAGCAGCATCATAACTGATCTGACCCTACAGGCCATGGGTTGTACATACTTACTCATAAACCATAAGCTTGATCTTAATTTTGTTAAAGATGTATTTGAGTCTTAGCATAAAACAAAGTATTTCAATTTATAACATAGAAATAGTGAAAATAGCTGGGCGGTGGTGGTGCACGGCTTTAATCCCAGCACTCGGGAGGCAGAGGCAGGTGGATCTCTGTGAGTTTGAGACCAGCCTGGTCTACAAGAGCTAGTTCCAGGACAGGCTCCAAAGCTTCAGAGAAACCCTGTCTCGAAAAACCAAAACCAAAAAAAAAAAAAAAAAAGATAGAAATAGTGAAAATATTTATTTGCCAATCTGCCCAGGAGTATAATCTTTACTACAGTTTTCTCAGTGGAAATGCAAGCAGTGTGGTAATTAATCTCCAGTGTCAACTTGATTCAGAATCACCTAGAGGCACATTTTTAGGTGTATTTTAGAGAATTACCAGAGAGGTTTAACAGAGGAAGGAAGGCCCACCCTGGATATGGGCAGCATGATTCCTGAGTTGAAGAGCCCTTGATAAAAAGGCAGGCGGACCTCTGCGTTGGAGCACAGGGGTACACAGAGAAACCCTGCCCCGAAAAGCAACACAAAACACACACACACACACATGCACGCACACACACACACACACACACACACACACACACACACACACACACACACACACACAGGGTTAGGGGTGGGAGACAAAGGAGGAAGCTAGAGGAACACCAGTATTCATCTCTCTGTCTCCTGACTCTGGACATGACGTGACCTCACACTCTTGCCACCGTGCCTTGCAGCCATGGGGAATTGTGTCCTTGCTTAAACGGTGAGCTAAAACAAACCCTTTTTTCCATCAGTTGCTTCTGTCAAGCCTTTTATCACAGCAGTAAGAAAAATAGCTAGTACAGACAGCCTGTGGTTTACCTATGGAAATAAGTAGACTAGAGAATGGTTATTTTGGTTTGTAACAAGGGGATTAACCCAGGGCCTCACCCATGTTAGGCAAGCACTCACCACTGACCCACATCCACAGCCCAGAATGGTACTCGTTGCTTGCTGAAAATACTCTGAAAGGAGAAGAGCTGGTTACAGATGTCTGTGGTTATACACGGAGGGCTCTGAAAGTATGCAAAGCTGCTGCCCATCCAGTATCCTGCCTCATCTTTGAGGCAAAGATGAGTTCAAAGAAAAGCAAGAATCGTCATTTGCCTGAAAGATCTTGGATCATTTTTCCCCCCCGTAAATGTGTCTGTTGTTTGGATGCTGACAGATGGGAAAGGCCAACAGAATGGACAGGACAAAGATGTTGCAATACGTCACAAAGCAGAGGAAGTCCGGTAAACTGATGTTATGGTCTGTTGATTCCTTTTCACTGGAAAAAAGATGTAGTAAAGATAAATCCACCCAAGCAGTACAGACACTGGCTATTGCAGATGAATAGTAACATGATCAGCCTTCTGAGAAACTTCTGCTGGCATGGCAAAATAAAACCAAGTTGAAAACCAAACAAGAAAGCAGGAAGAAGATGTGGTTGAATGGTTGAAGCTAGCTGTTTGTCTGTTGCCATTAGCAACAACTCACTTTTTTTTTTTTTGAGACAGGGTTTCCCTGTAGCTTTGGAGCCTGTCCTGGAACTCACTCTGTAGACCAGGCTGGCCTTGAACTCACAGAGATCTGCCTATCTCTGCCTTCCAAGTGCTGGGATTAAAGGCGTGTGCCACCACCACCCGGCCCAGGTCCTTGTATGTAGATAGAGACACAGTTTACTATTGTTGATAGCATGTGACTAGAGTAGAGAGGCCACGTGATCTCTTACACTCTCTCTTTTGCCAGTTGTGTGGTAGAGACCAAGGGTTGGAGGCATCGCAGGTGTCCTGCAGTCTTCTTCTTTAGCAAGCTGTTGAGAGCCACCAAACTCAGCATCTTGTTAGCTGTTTCATCAACGAGAAATAGACCTGGGGTCTGTTAAGTTCCTGAGATTGTAAGGCTGAGGATTTCAGCAGCCATTGAGACAAAATGGACTCCAAATTCAGTTCACTTTTTTAATATTTAGTTAAGAAATCAAGTTTAGGGGGCTGGAGAGATGGCTCAGAGGATAAGAACACTGGCTGCTCTTCCAGAGGTCCTGAGTTCAATTCCCAGCAACCACATGGTGGCTCACAACCATCTGTAATGAGATCTGTCACCCTCTTCTGGCGTGCAGAATGTTGTATACATAATAAATAAATAAATCTTTAAAAAAAAAGAAATCAAGTTTATTTCTGCCAATTTGAAAAGAACTCAAGGGGCTGAAGAGATGGTTCAGAGGTTAAGTGTGTGTCTCTCTTCCAGAGGAACCTGGTCTAGCTGCCAACACCCATATGGGGCAGCTCACAACTGCCTGTACTCCAGTTTCAGTGAGATCTTACATCTTGCCTGGCGTGGGAGGACAGGTGCACACACATGTATTGCACACACAAACTCACACCACAAACATGCAAACCAAGAAAAAAATTCAATATGTGAAGAGAAACTAAGTTGCCCTGTGAGTTAGTTAACTTTTCATAACAAGTCACCAAATTTCAGTGAATAAAAACAAGTGGTTATTACTTGAATTTGCATTTGTTTAAAAATACAGGACAAGTATTTCCTGCAAAATGTTTGTGACCCAAACATCTTACACTAAAAATCATCCATTGTTTATTTCAAGTTCAGATTGAATGAGTCAAATACAAACAGGATGACCTGCTTCTATTTATTTAAAACTGTTTTATTAGAGTATGATTGGTATACAAAACTGTACATATTTAATATACACAATGCAGTGAATTTGGGGCTAATTCACAAAACCATTGCTTTAATCTATATGGTAAACAGATTAATCTATGTCCAGCACCTCCATACATTTTTCTGTAGCCGTACTATGCTGCTATGGTTTGAATGGCTATGTACTCCCCCACCAGGTGATGACACTAAGAGTTGGGGCCTTTGGGAGGCAACTCGGTCATGACAGTGGAACCTTTGATAATTGGGATTCATATATATATATATATATATATATATATATATATATATATATATATATATATATATAGACTCTCCTTTGAAAGTTTTGGGGAAAAAAAAGACTCTCATGAGATCCGCACCTGTGCGACAGAAAGTGGCCCTCAGCAGAGACCGACTGGGCCAGTTCCTTGTTCTTGAACTTTTTTTTTTTTAAAAAATATTTATTTATTATGTATACAATATTCTGTCTGTGCGTATGCCTGCAGACCAATAGAGGGCACCAGACCTCATTACAGATGGTTGTGAGCCACCATGTGGTTGCTGGGAATCAAACTCAGAACCTTTGGAAGAGCAGGCAATGCTCTTAACCTCTGAGCCATCTCTCCAGCCCGTTCTTGAACTTCTTAGTCACCAACACTGAGAAAGATTTGTTGTTTAAAAACTGCCCTGTTTATTGTATTTTCCTAAAGCAACCTAAGCAAACCAACACTTAACACTGAACAGCAGATTCATCAGTCAAGTTCTAAGTATATACATACATACACACACACACACACACACACACACACACACACACACCCCACACACATATCCTTGGTGGTAACTACAGTATTTTTTGACCAGCATCTCCCTATTCTCCACATCCTCCCCAGCCTCTCCAAGGAAACATTTACCCTCTGCCACTATGAATTTGACCTTGGAAAACTCCATCTGTAAGGGTTGGGAGTAGAGTAGGGTCAGTGGTTGAGTGCTTTGATTCCGATTCCTCGTGAAAGTTAAATCCTGTGTCACTGGAGTGCCTTGGGTTTTTTGTACCTGGTTTATTTACATTAGTAAAATGTCTTCTTGGTTTGCCCACCTTGTTACAAATGACAAAATTTAAGGAAGGGCTTTTAGAGTGAGATCAGGGACAATAACTCTTGAGGAGTGATGTTTATTAGGCTGGGGACAGAAGGCAGCAGAAAGCACATGATATCTCAAGAAAAGAAATTTCCAGGAAGACCCTGAGATAGAAAACCTTACAATATGTTCTGTTTGAGGAAGTGAGAAGTCTGTGCTGTGTTAATGAGGCTCAGGGTGGGGGATTCCCTGCCCAGATGGCAGGGGCACTTTATCCCAAGTGAAGGAGTTTGTGTGGTCTATTGTTAGACACTTTCCCAGGGCTGGGGAGATGACTCAGTGGGTTAAAGTGCTTGCCACACAGGGCAGGGATATGAGTTTGGATCACTAGAATCCATGTGAAGCTGTGGTGGTGTGCATCTGTAATCCCAGCATTCCTACAATGAGATGGGAAGGGGAAACAGAAACATCTCTGCAGGCTGGAGAGCCAGCCAGCCTCAGGTCCTCAGAAGTGAGCAAGAGACCTGTCTCAAACTAGATGGAGGGCAAGGACCAACAGCAAAGTTGTTCTCTGATCTCCATATGCATGCCAGCACTCATAAATGAAGATATACGCACGTGCGTGCGCATGCGCGCGCGCGCGCGCACACACACACACACACACACACACACACACACCTACCTTACAAACTAATGAAATAAAATTTCCAGGCTGCTTTGAGAATGGCATGAAGGGAAGTACAAAAGCAGAAGTTGTGAGACAGTCTGGAAGACACCTCTGCCAGAACAACACCTCTTCCCATCAAGGGGCAGAGTCTGTTTCCCTCTCCTTGAACTTGGGTGAAACCCTAGTGGCCCTGACAGATGGAATGTGAGGAAGTGTCATTGCGTGACTGTCAAAGCTAGGTTATGAAAGACATTGTGGCATTTGCCTGGCTCCCTCTTCTGCAGTTCACACTGTGAAGGTATTCCAGGAAGCTGCTCACTTGAAAGGGAACTGAAGTGGGGCTGGAGAGATGGCTCAGAGGTTAAGAGCATTGCCTGCTCTTCCTAAAGGTCCTGAGTTCAATTCCCAGCAACCACATGGTGGCTCACAACCATCTTTAATGGGGTCTGGTGCCCTCTTCTGGTCTGTAGGCATACACACAGACAGAATATTGTATACATAATAAATAAAAGAAAAAAAGAAAGGGAACTGAAGCTGCCAAACAATTGCCAATGTCACCTTCCAGGTGCCTGTGTGACATCAACTTTCAGATCCAGTTAAGGCCCCATCACCAGGGAGCAGAGACAAGCTATCTTTGTCTTTTGTTTGAATTCCTTATCCATAGCATCCGAGACCACGATAAACAGCTATTCCACGCTGTCAGATTTAGGGGTTGATTTTCTATGAAGCTGCTGTGACTGAAACAAGGATAGTACCCGGGACTAGCATGGTGGCAGAGGACTTGGACCTATCAGAGATGTTGCTTGGGATTGACAAGATGTAGCCATGGGAGGGACAGAGAACATCTTGACTACAAAGATACCAGAGAAGGACAGGATAGAATACTTTAAAATTTTTATTTATTTCTAAATTTATGTGTATGTCTACTTGTAAGTATATAGTACCTGTGCATGCCAGAAGAGGGCATCAGGTCTCCTAGAACAGGAGTTATAGGTGGTTGCATGATGATGCTATGTGAGTGCTGGGAACTGAACTCTGGTCCTCTGTAAGAGCAGCAAGTGCTCTCAACCACTGAGCCATCTCTCTAGCCCTAGAATAAATTTTTGAAAAAGTATTTTCTTATATTTTTAAATTATATATGCCTTTCCTCCTGAGAGAGTTATTCATTTTTTAGAAGAAATAATTTGATCTTTTTTTAAAGATTTATTTATTTATTATGTGTACATATTTATTATCCTTCCATATGTGCCCGCATGCCAGAAGGGGGCACCAGGTCTCATTATAGATGGCTCTGAGCCACCATGTGGTTGCTGGGAATTGAACTCAGGACCTCTGGAAGAGCAGTCAGTGCTCTTAACCACTGAGCCATCTCTCCAGCCCATAATTTGATCTTTGTTCACTAATTTTATTTTTGTGCCTTAACACCTTAGCATGGATTTGAAAATGAAATCATTTTCTTTTCGAGAAAATGGAGAGGTTGGTGATATAGTTCAATGACAGAGAGTTTGTCTAACAAGTACAAGTTCTTGTGTTTGATCCTGATACCACACGTACCCAAAAGAAAAGACAAGAAGAAAAAAGGAAGGAAGCTAATGAGATATCCCTGGGATGGAAAGAAAAAAGCCAAACTAGAAACACTAGGTACAAATAGTGTCCTCAAAGCCTCTTCCCATAGATGAACCCATCCTCTTGATTTGGGGCTGCTGTTAATCACTATGGTTTTGCCTTTGGAAACCTAACCATTGAGTCAGTCAACTGCTGTTGCTGGGATCCATTGTGGGCAACAGGCATGCGTGTTGGGCTGTTGCTATATTCCAGCACCACATGTGTTAGCTCAGCTAATCTTTATAATGAATTGAGGAAGGAAGCCCCATTGTTAGCCTGTTGTTAACCAGGAAACAGAGGCAGGAAGTATAATGTCCCCATTTGGACGTCAGTAGAGTGAGGGTTGGCATGAGTTTTTAAAAATAATTTATTTTTATTTTATTTGCATTGGTATTTTCCCTGCATGTCTATCTGTGTGTGGAGTCAGAGACAGCTGTTAGCTGCCATATGGGTGCTGGGAACAGAACCCGGGGCCTCTGGAAGAGCAGCAGTTAGTGCTCTTAACCACTAAGCCATCTCTCCAGCCCCCGGTTGACATGATCTTATGGGTCCACAGTATCTTTCTCAGCTCCTGATACTGCCTTCAGAGAATGATAATCCTTACAAGTCTATAAACAAATGGATGGTTCCCTACTCTCCTGAGCTTTAAAAGCAGAGGTTAGGAAGTGTTATGAGGGAAGAAAGGGAGGCAAAGATAATTTCATCCAAATAATCCTGATTAAGGCAGCTCTGATAAAGGCTTTTTTCCAGAGACTACCATTATGGCCAAATTCCAGTTCTCTTCTACTGTCGTATCTATGGCCAGCAGAAAGTGATGATTGGAAATTACGTATGTACAGAGGGGTGCATGGCCTCTCCTTTGCTCTTATTCCCCTCTTCTGGCTAGGGACAATCCTGGGGACTACAGAAGGGAGGAGCATACTCAGGCAGAGCCACCAGTAGAAGGAACCTGGTCCAGACACCAATGTCTGCTAAGCTAATTCCTGATTGGTATTGTTGACTCTTTGATGGGAGAGAAAATGAGCTTGTCTTTGGTCACTGCTACTTCTGTGCTTAGTAATAGCAAAGGAATGTACAGCTACTGTCGGCCACGGAGGAGGCGTGGAGGGTATGTAGAAGATAAGAGGGAAGATTACATGGCATATTTCAAGTGAGCGCTCCTCACCCCGTGTGCCTCTGTGGGCCTACTGGTACATAAGGTCAGGGAGGTTGGGGGTTTTGAGAAAGGGAATTTTCATGTTTGGTGTAGCTGATCAGTTTTCTTTGCTTTCTGAAGCAGGAATTTCTTTACCTAGAGACCTCTGAGCAATTCTTATTTCTTTCTAACACTGAATTGCCTTTGTATGCATTGGAAGAAAGGATGCAGATTAACCAGATGCAGAGGTCTGTACCCCAAAGGCAGTGTACTGATTGCTCTTCTGTCTCTATGACCAGACGACCACCAGAAGAATGCTACACTCATTTACAAGATGTCTCTAAAGCCAATCAAATTAACAATGAAGATTAGTCAACACAGGCAAGAGGACCCATTAGTGGAATTGGTTCCTATGATTTTTATGTTCATCTACATCCTGGTTGATATGTCTTCAGAAAAACTAGCAAAAATGAAGAGGATGCATATCCAGGCCTAACACCGATTTGGCACCACTCACTGTAGTCAGAATAGAGATGTGTTTTACCTAAGTAATGTTGTTATCTAAGAAATCTGTGCTCTCCCATTCCAAGCTTTTTAGTTAGCTTCTGTATATGTCTGTTATCTATTTGAGCTGTTGTCTTATTTATTTATGTGTATGAGTATTTTACCTGCATGTACCAGCTATGTGGCTGATGCCTGTGGAGATCAGAAGAGGATGTGGGATCACCTGGAACTGTAGTTACAGGCGGGTGCTCCCATGTAGGTGCTGAGAACCAAGCCCCAGTTCTCTTAACTATATCTCTCCAGCCCCTTGCTTTGTTTTGCATGAGACAGGGTCTGGGTGACCCTATAGCCTAGGTTGGCCTCAGACTTGTGGCCATCCTCCCACCTCTGCCTCCCAAATGCTGAGATTATAGGGTATGTTGTTGGCCTGGAATTCATAATAAAGACTAGTAGTATGACCTTGGATATATAGTAATCTTCCTGCCTCTGCCTCCTTAGTACTAAAATTATAGGAATAAAGTTTGATGCTCTTCTAAGAATTTTTTAAAGAATTATTTCTATTCCTTTTGTTTGTTGGTTGTTTTTTATTTGTTTGTTTTTTGATTGGGATGTGTCTATACTGATCATGGACACGGCCCATGGTTTTGCTTTGGCTGATGGAATTTACACAAACATCAGAGCAGAAAAAGTGTTTGAATCTCTCCTTTCTGTGTTGAGTCTTTGCCAATGTCATGAACATAAGTGTAGCCAAGCTTGACAGAGGAAGAGTCTCCAAGGAGCAGACGTGTCCAGCCAACACCATCCTAACCCCGGCTGACCAAGGATGCCCGAGTCAGTCCATCTGAGATCCACTGGACCCTCGCTGACCAAGGACACCCAAATCAGTCCATCTGAGATCCATTGGACCCCAGCTAACCAAGGACGCCCGAATCAGTCCATCTGAGATCTACTGAGTTGCACCCAGCTCAGCAACCCACTCAGATGACTTGTAGACTCATGTTATAATCTGTTGAGTTTTGAAGCACTCTGATACTTAGTAATACCAGTACAGATTAAAAAGAGGAAAATGAAATATGACCAATAAGTCAAGTTAAAAACCTTCAATCTGATTCAAGATTTAAAAAAAATGCAAAACTCAAGCTGGGCAGTGGTGCTGTGCACCTTTAATCCCAGAACTCAGAAAGCAGAAGGGCAGGCGAATCTCTGAGTTCGAGGCCAGCCTGGTCTACAGAGTGAATTCCAGGACAGCCAAGGCTGCAGCGAAGCCCTGTCTCTAAAAACACACAAACAAAGAAAGCAAAACAGTGAGTTATCCTATCAAGTGAGTAGACATTACTCTTGGCAGTCGTGTGGAGGGATCACTCTTACACACTGTAGACACTGGAAAACTCACACAGTGTGGTGGATGTGTGAGGCAGTCCATTCCAACCTCCTGTTTGTGTAACATACTACAGATGCCAGAACACTGTGAAGGACACTGAGTTTTAGAAGCCATGTCTCTGAGCTTTGACTAGCAAATACTGTCATGAAAGTAACTGCTTTTTCCATGGAGATTTCCTGATTACTCCATTTTTCCTTCTGGAGCACAGAAAACATACTTCTGGAGTTGGGAGTCAAGGCAGCCAGCTCCCCAGCTGAGGAAGGGTTTTCCTGACTGAAAAGGCAACAATTCTTCCTGAGACCTGCAATAAGACTTTTGAAGTCTCTCAAAGTTCAATCTAGATCTGCTCCTGAGCCCTCTCAGTGACTATGCGTCCCATCTAGGGCCTGCAACAAAGCTCCCTCTGCTTACCGGCTGGAATGTTTGTTGTTTCTGCTAAAATGTAACAGTAGCTGAGCCTTAAAAACAGCTCTGATCTGCTTCCAGGAATTCTCTTCCAGTTGTTCAGCCCACACAAAGATGTGTTCACTCTATCTCTAAGAACCCCACAGGCATTCTTGGTGTTCACAAATGGCAACAGATAAATTATGGCACATCTGAGTCAGGGAACCATACTGAGTAGAGTTAAAAATGAGGGGCTGGCTCAGTGGCTGAAGTACTTGCCAAACAAGTGTGAAAATCAGAGTTTGGATCCCAAGTACCCAAATAATTGCCAGGAAGGTGTGGGTGCCTCATGTACTTCCATATTTAGAAGGCAGAGCTAGAGAATCCCATGGGGGAGAACTCAGGATAGTGAACTTCAGACAATCCTTGAGATGTAGCCACATTCCCCAGTCCCATTGGTTTTGAAAATGTGGGCGACCTTCTGGGAACATTCATGTCAGCGCGGCCAAGGAACTTGGAGGAAGGACATGTGTTGTAAGAGGAGGAGCGGGCTGTGTTTTCGGTGCCTGGTTAGCTTATACCAGAAATAATTACACAGAAACTGTATTTATTTAAATACTGCCTGGTCCATATGCTCTAGTTTTTTTTTTTTTTTTTTTTTTTTGGCTAACTTTTACATCTTAAACTAACCCATATCTAGCAATCTGTGTATCGCCACTAGGATGTGGCTTACCAGCATGAGTCTAACCAGTGTCCATCTTGGGCCAGAGAAACATGGCTTTTGTTACACTTTCCTTTTTTCCAGTATTCTGTTATGTTTACTCCGCCCACCTAAGGGCTGCCCTATCAAAAGGTCAAGGCAGTCTCTTTATTTAACCAATGAAAGCAATAGAAATACAGAAGGAACTCCTACACCAGACATGGACATTCCCAGCAGAATGATGTAATCCCAGAGTAAAGGGGGAGCTGACAAAGGTTCAGTTGTGTGACATGATATGTTCCCGAGACCTGCATAGGGCAGAGTGTGTAAAACGAGGGGGTAATCACAGATTCAATGCAATGCCCATCAAAATCCCAACAAAATTCTTCAAAGACCTCGAAAGAACAATACTCAACTTCATTTGGAAAAACAAAAAACCCAGGATAGCCAAAACAATCCTGGGCAACAAAAGAACATCTGGAGGCATCACAATCCCTGACTTGAAACTATACTACAGAGCTACAGTACTGAAAACAGCCTGGTACTGGCATAAGAACAGACAGGAGGACCAGTGGAACCGAATAGAAGACCCGGATATCAATCCACACATCTTCGAACACCTGATATTTGATAAAGAAGCAAGAAATATCAAATGGAAAAAAGAAAGCATATTCAACAAGTGGTGCTGGCATAACTGGATATCAACATGTAGACAAATGAAAGTAGACCCCTATCTATCACCATGTACAAAACTCAAGTCCAAATGGATCAAAGATCTCAACATAAAGCCAGCCACACTGAACCTTATAGAAGAGAAAGTGGGAAGCACGCTTGAACGCATTGGCACAGGGAACCACTTCCTAAACAGAATCCCAGCAGCACAGACACTGAGAGAAACAATTAATAAATGGGACCTCCTGAAACTGAAAAGCTTCTGTAAAGCAAAGGACATGGTCAACAAGATAAAACGCCAGCCTACACAATGGGAAAAGATCTTCACTAATCCCACATCAGACAGAGGTCTGATCTCCAAAATATACAAGGAACTCAAGAAATTGGACACCAAAAGAACACATAATCCAATAAAAAAAAATGGAGCACAGACCCAAACAGAGAACTCTCAACAGAGGAATCTAAAATGGCTGAAAGACACTTAAGGAAATGTTCAACATCCTTAGTCATCAGAGAAATGCAAATCAAAACAACTCTGAGATTCCATGAATGGCCAAGATCAAAAACACTGATGACAACTTATGCTGGAGAGGCTGTGGAGAAAAGGGAACACTTCTGCATTGCTGGTGGGAATGCAAGCTGGTTCAACCCCTATAGATGTCAGTGTGGTGATTTCTCAGAAAATTAGGAAACAACCTTCCTCAAGACCCAGTAATACCACTTTTGGGTATATATCCAAAAGATGCTCATCGTGCCACAAGGATATGTGCTCAACTATGTTCATAGCAGCTTTATTTGTCATAGCCAGAAACTGGAAACAACCTAAATGCCCCTCGATCGAAGAATGGATAAAAAAATGTGGTACATTTACACAATGGAGTACTACATAGCAGAAAAAAATGACAGCCTAAATTTTGCAGGAAAATGGATGGAACTAGAAAGCATTATTTTGAGTGAGGTAACCCAGACACAGAAAGACAATTATCACATGTACTCACTCATAGGTGGTTTTTAAACATAAGGCAAAGAAAACCATCTTACA